>JAECUM010044973.1:0-12455 GCA_016617855.1 Megalonaias nervosa
TGTATGTATGTATGTATGTATGTATGTATGTATAGATGTATGCATGTATGTATGTATAGATGTATGTATGTATGTATGTATGTATAGATGTATGTATGTATGTATGTATGTATGTATGTATGTATAGATGTATGTATGTATGTATGTATGTATGTATAGATGTATGTATGTATAGATGCATGTATCTATGTATGTATGTATAGATGTATGTATGTATCTATGTATGTATCTATGCATGTATGTATGTATGTATGTATGTATGTATGTATGTATGTATGTATGTATGTATAGATGTATGTATGTATCTATGTATGTATGTATGTATGTGTGTATGTATGTATGTATGTATGTATGTATAGATGTATGTATAGATGTATGTATGTATCTATGTATGTATGTATGTATGTAAGTATAGATGTATGTATGTATAGATGTATGTATCTATGTATGTATGTATCTATGTATGTATGTGTCTATGTATGTATCTATGTATGTATCTATGTATCTATGTATGTATGTATGTATGTATGTATAGATGTATCTATGTATCTATAGATGTATGTATGTATAGATGCATGTATCTATGTATTTATGTATGTATGTATGTATGTATGTATGTATGTATGTATGTATGTATAGATGTATGTACGTATCTATGTATGTATGTATGTATGTATGTATGTATAGATGTATGTATGTATGTATAGATGTATGTATGTATGTATGTATGTATGTATGTATGTATGTATGTATGTATGTATGTATGTATCTATGTATGTATGTATCTATGTATGTATGTATAGATGTATGTATGTATGTATGTATGTATGTATGTATAGATGTATGTATGTATGTATAGATGTATGTATGTATGTATGTATGTATGTATGTATAGATGTATGTATGTATGTATGTATAGATGTATGTATGTATGTATAGATGTATGTATGTATGTATCTATATATGTATGTATGTATGCATGTATAGATGTATGTATGTATGTATAGATGTATGTATGTATATATGTATGTATAGATGTATGTATGTATGTATGTATGTATGTATGTATAGATGTATGTATGTATCTATAGATGTATGTATGTATAGATGCATGTATCTATGTATGTATGTATAGATGTATCTATGTATGTATGTATGTATGTATGTATGTATGTATGTATGTATGTATAGATGTATGTATGTACCTATGTATGTATGTATAGATGTATGTATGTATGTATGTATGTATGTATAGATGTATGTATGTATGTATAGATGTATGTATGTATGTATAGATGTATGTATGTATGTATGTATGTATGTATGTATGTATGTATGTATGTATAGATGTATGTATGTATGTATAGATGTATGTATGTATGTATCTATGTATGTATGTATGTATAGATGTATGTATGTATGTATAGATGTATGTATGTATGTATGTATGTATAGATGTATGTATGTATGTATAGATGTATGTATGTATGTATCTATGTATGTATGTATGTATGTATAGATGTATGTATGTATGTATAGATGTATGTATGTATGTATGTATGTATGTATGTATGTATGTATGTATGTATGTATGTATGTATGTATAGATGTATGTATGTATAGATGCATGGATCTATGTATGTATGTATAGATGTATCTATGTATGTATGTATGTATGTATGTATGTATGTATGTATGTATGTATAGATGTATGTATGTATCTATGTATGTATGTATAGATGTATGTATGTATCTATGTATGTATGTATAGATGTATGTATGTATCTATGTATGTATGTATGTATGTATGTATGTATGTATGCATGTGTGTATGTATGTATGTATGCATGTATGTATGTATGTGTAGATGTATGTATGTATGTATGTATGTATGTATGTATGTATGTATGTATGTATGTATGTTTAATGGTACTTCAGAACAATACAAACGTATACATTGTGCCAGGTAAAGTAAAATTATAATAATGTTAAATTGAAGAATTCAACAAAAACTTTCGTAGATAAACCCTTCCAAATAAATGTAAACCTGGAGGACTACAAGATAACGTATGAAAGGTTAAGATGTTGAAATTGTAAAAAGTGTATAGAAAATAAATAAAACGGCAACACATAAAATCGGTAAAATATATAGTTGGTACTCACTAAAGTGTACCATGCATTTAGGGCATGCGTGAAAATCACCTCTCGAACATTATATTGTCATAGAATTGCACGGACCGACACAGATATGCAGATTGATAGTGGAAATTTGGATCTTATTTTTGATTGCAAACAAATCTCTCACCAAACCGGTACTATTTAACTTACTTAACTGATAGCCTTGCCATACCAATGTAGCAAATAAGTATAAATGGGGGTATGGGGAACCTGCAGCTTTCTCTACTCTATTATGACGAGTCTATGCTTTGCTTCCTTTCTTTGCTTTTCATAGAAAAAGGCCTATGGTGTCCGAATGGTTTACGGCTCTCACGTCTCACTTATGTCAGCATGGTTCGAATCTCAGCTCAGCTAACGTGTGTATGTGAGAAAGATTTCCGGTAGCTTCGCGTGGGTCGGCCGCCATGTATAACTTAAAGTGTGCTGAGAATTGGCGTTAAACCCACACAACAAAACCGTGCTTTGATAAAAGAACTCATTTTAACTTTCATAATTGATGCTCATGCGTAAATATAATTAGCCAAAAAGTATTGTCCTTTTCCTGACAGAAACTAACGTTATTTATCTTGAAAGTTATGTATATTAAAAGATATATTAAAATCTATATAAATCCAATACTCTGCAAAACAGATTTCCAAGATTTTGCCCTCATCATCCCTCAGCACATTCTGGTTCCCATTCTTTTTCATTTAATGGGTACATTTTGTGAAGACATCCAGACTCACTATAAAAAATTAAATGTTGAAAACTGTTGGTCACTTCAATTTATGCATTTCAGAGCATCTTTAATAAAATGGAATATTTAGGACTGCAGTGTAATATGACCGATCATTTTTTATGTTCACAGCTTTCAGACAATAAGATGAAGAATGAAAAGATAATTCTAACATTGATACTTACTCACTGTATGATAACATAATGTACAAATATATGTATACAAGGGCTTAATCAAGGTTCTCGCTCAAGAATAAAGCTGTTGAAAATGGAGTTCTAAACAGAAATAAAATTGATCGCTTGCAAAATGTTGGAGTATTTAGCTTTGTAAAATCTGACTAATTTTACATAGCTAGGGGGCCATTCATCATCACTTACAAATGTGTACGTTGGAGCGCAGTTTGTTGCGCTGCTCCCCGTTGAATTATCTATTCCACGTACACAGAATATTATGAGGAAAAGTACGCTGTCATAATTGTCGACAAAATAACAGCTGAAAAAACAAGTAACAATTCACTATTTGCACAAATTATAGACCCCTCTTATGAAATACCTAAAATAAAAGTATGTGTTGACTGGTGTTGCTTATTTCTGCTTTCAGTATTATACATGTATTCCGATCAGGTCGGTTTTCCGTAGCAGACAACCTACTCGGCCGTTTATGATAGGCCGATATTGCTTAAGATTTCGTAAGGTCTCCTTGACTTTATCATTTTCTTTCAGAGGAATCTTAGTGTGGCTACTAAAATTGTACAAGAATTTTCTTTTTCGTTATTTAATAAGAGACCGAACTTACAACCCTGCCATTTTAAATCCAATCTCTCCAAGATTTTATAGTGCTACAAGACACCAAGGTAAAACGCATCGTCATTAGGGAAGGTTCGTCATTTCGCTGCGCAGTAAGCGTTTATTTACAAAAGCTGGCAACGTTAATACATATAATTATTATATGCTCATTTGTTTTTCTCCGTTAACATTACAGTGTTAGAATGGAGCAGCATTTTTCCATACTGCACGGCTTATATTGCACGACACGTGTATTTATAACTAACATCGTTTATTAGGAACAATTCTTTGTAAACAAACAATGTACGCTCATGTAGTAGATGCTTTAGCCTTTTGTTTATTAGTTTTTTGTGGATGAACTAAATAAGCCGCTTCGTCCATTTGAAAGTAGAGATAATAAAGTTAAAGATGTGGACGAGTTCACTGAGTAACAAACGAAACTTTCAAATAAGCAAATGAATTAACGCGATATTCGCGATGTCCACAACAAACGTGAGAGACGCTGTATCGAAATACCATTCTGATCATTTATTGGTTATGTAGGAGAAATGTTCATAACTTTTCGCAAATAGAATAGTTCAGACTATAACCAGTGCTCACTAGGGTCTGTAACAATAGCACAGAAAAGTGTATTGAGATCAAGGGCTATGGCATATCTATCAGATAAGTACCATTTTACAAGTCAGTAAAAATACTAAATTCGAGAAAAAAATTAAACTCAAGGTTTTGGTAGAAAACTAAGCCTCAGAGCCAATAAGCCAAGACGACGAAAAAGTATTATTTCCGTGAGCTGTCACACAGCAGCTGCTTGCAAATTTCCCCGTTTTACTTTTTTTTGATACAATGCTTTGTATGTAGGGTGGAGATAGAAACCATACAGGTTATGTACATAGCTTTGATCCCTCCAACAGAGAGCGTGCAAGTGACAGGGCATAAACATATGATGTCTTTAGCAGGTAATAAGAATGGCAATAAAATATACTTATATTTTTGCATCTGAATTTCCTCAAAATGTACTTTCTTATTTATTTCTGCAAAATCCGAATTATATGGCACATGTCATGGGTTCCAACACTTGATACACACCATAAAATTATAATGTAATTTTGACTACATTTCCAACAGAAATCACATTCAACTTACTTCACTCAAAACGATATGAATGTGATATTCCATAGCGTCTTTAGATAATTTCAATAAAATTTAGATAATTATTTCAATTAAAAAAGAATTAATATTTTGGCACATTATGATTCCAAACAATGACAGAACAGAGGTGCAGTTGATTCAAATCCATTTCTCAACACACATGTATATCGTACGGAATTGACTCAGATAATCAATCCAGTCCATCACAAGCAAATACGCAAAATTGAGTAAGATCAACAGATAAACAAAATCCATCCATTCAAGACCAACTGTAACGGTTGTTTCAGCGCGCATTCATTCAAAATATGATTCTAAATTTAAATTTTAAGTAGACCAAAACAAGAGTTTCTTAAACTAATGTCGATCACGCGAAGAAATTCAAAGGTCGCTGGGTGGTGCTATGTGTGCATTACTATTGTTAATGTGCATTGACTCTACGGTTGTGTATTTATTTTGGAATTCAATTACTTTGTTTCTTGTAGTGTATTCTTTTTATTATTAAGCCTTAGATGAAAAAACAAAAATGAGTATGTAATGTTATGTATATTTGATTTACATAGGTTTTTAGTTTTTTTTTAATTTTGTTTTGTTTCATTACATGCTATTGTAATGTAACATTGTATGTTAGACTTGACATTGTCCAAAACTGAGTTCATTTCTGCTTGACCTGATTGACTTTTTATTTTATTCTGTGTAAACAACTAATACATAACTAAATTATTTTCTCTGTGTATGGACTTAATATCAGGATCATTATTAATAGAAGAATTAAATATGTTTATTTGGGTCTACGTTTTGAAATTTTCTGAGTGTAATCGAGGTTATGGGTTTTATTTTGTAAACATTATGATCATTCTAGAATGTTGCTTTCCATTATGTAATGGTTTCTTTTTTGAAAATGCTAATTGTGACCTGAGGTCAAGTAGAGAATTATATAATCTTGTAGCTGAGAGGCTTATTTTATTCGTGCTTTAAACGCCTTAGCACAAACAAGTTGTATTCTCTGTTGTGACCAGTTATTTTGGGTTGGAATCTATTTTCTTCAAATTATCGAATTCAAGCGATTATTTTCTCTGGAAATACAAAAGTGATCTGATAAAATTCTTGGATAGAGACATTCGCTGAAATTTATACTGAATTCAAACCTGGAATGCATTACTGTGAGTCAACAAAAGACTGTTGAATATTACTGTGATTTAACAAAAGACTGTTGACACATCAACACTTTATGAGCCACCACATACACATCATCGCCTTCAGTTTTTGGACTTATTTTGAACTTTTAGTGAGTTTTATTCAGGACTTTAAATTATTAGGACATTTGTCTGTAATTCATGGATTATTTTGGGGATTTAATTCGCAATACAGTAACTTGTTTTTTTCTCATTTTCACTTTGTATTCGAGGGAAATACATCATTTGCTAAATTTTATAAAGCTTGCTGTATTTCACTCTTTTCTGTAACTTATTTTAAGAGTAACAATAATGAAAAGTTACTGCATTTATATGGGAAAAAATGAACTCGTTTCTTTCAGACTAATACTGCACTCCCATGGTCGTGTAGTATTATTCAGAAAAACGAGTTCATATTTTCCCATACAAATAAAGTATAAATATATATTGTGTGCATCTACTTTGATCATCCATTGTTTTTACATGTACATGCTCGTATTTCAGATATTACAATGTAAAGATTCTTTGCTGTCAAAGCACAGTTTTTATGCCATTGACTGAAGCAAAGACGAAGTCATATTATTAATAAAATAATGCAAGTACGTGTAATATTTCACCATTATAATTCATTTTGAAAGATAATAGTTTCCAGTGGCAGAAAGTGGCATATAGTTAGAATGGGGAGAGAGAAAAAACCCACTATCTCTATGTCCCTGTGGTGTCGCACATGTCAACAAATCCTATGGGGATGTTATGTATATTTAATTTAAAATTGCTTGTTTATTAGCTTTTGTTTTTTTTTTTTGTTTTTTTTTTCATTACATGCTATTGTAATGTAACATTGTATGCGGGACTTGACCTTGTCCAAAACTGAGTTCACTTCTGCTTGACCTGATTGACTTTTTATTTTAATTTTCTTTTATGTAAACAACTAACACATAGCTAAATTATTCTCTGCGTATGGGCTTAATATCAGAATCATTATTAATAGAAAAAGTAAATATGTTTATTTGGGTCTAAGCTTTGGAATTTTCTGAGTGTAATCGAGGTTTATGGTTTTTATTTTGTAAACATTAGGTTTATTCTAGAAGGTTATTATCCATTAGGTAATTTTTTTTTATAGACAATGCAAATTGTAACCTGAGGTCAAGTAGAGAACTATATAATCTTGTAATTGTGAGGACTTGGTCATTCGTGCTTTAACATCTAGCACTTTCAAGTTGTATTATGTTGTGTCCAGTTGGGATGAACTTTTTTCTTCAAATTATTTAATTCAAGTGATTATTTTCTCTGGAAATACAAAGGTGCTCTGATAAAATTCTTGGATAGAGACATTCGCTGGAATTTATTTTGAATTCAAACCTGGAATTATATTTCTGTGATTCAACAAAAGACTGTTGACACATCAACACTCTACACTCTATAAGCTATAACAGACACGTCATCGCCTTCAGTTTTGGAATTTATTCGGGACTTGTACTGAGTTTATGAAGGACTTTAAATTATTTGGATTTGTGTCTCTAATTCTTGTATTATTGGATTATTTGGGGATTTAATTGGCAATACCATAAGTTTTAGAAAGCTTTTTGTCTTTCACACTTTTCTGGTACTTACTTTAAGAACACAGACTCGTAACAGGATGTGTTCCACGATGGGTGTGAATGAAGCTAATCTAATTCATTTTGTTTAGATGGAATAAAAAGAAAACGATACAAAAAGTAAGCTTTTCAAAACTGAAATAAAGTTAAATAAATGTAAAGGCAATTCCGGTACATTTATCGCCATTCTGCCGTAAAAATTGAACTTAACCCTATACCTGAAAGTCAGTGTAGAAATGGTCATAATTTTATCTACATACAGGTATGACCAGTACTTAATATTTTATACTTAATGATACAAAATATTGGAAGACTATATTATAAACTTTTATCAGTATAGATAAAGATTGATAACAATATTCACTTGTTTATGGCAAAACTCATGGTCAGTTAAAATAGTTTTGGCAAGTTTTAGTCAACTTGAGGGTTTCATAGGGATAAACTATTTAATTTAAGGTATCTCAAATGGTAATCATGACAGTTTTGACTTCAAGTTTTATCCAGCACTCATTTACGCTTATTAACACAGCAGGGTCACTGTTAGGAGTGGCCGTCTCTGTCAGCCTGTCGCCCTGTGTTTAGATCTATGACGTCGTTATGCAGCAGTACTATTAGAATAAAGGCGTTAATCACTAGATTCAAATCAATCAACCCAATCTGCGAAGCAGGCACGCGTGGTTGTCCTTTGCGCGAGTCGACCCGTGGAGTGTGATCCAGAATACATATTATTTGTACATACATATTTATCTTGTCCAGATTTTTCGTACTTGGCTTGAGATCGCAAGAGGCAGGGATTGGCGAGGCAATCCATGCTGGGCTGCTATTGGTCGAACTATGGCTTTAAAACAAACTGATGGGAGAATGACGTTCAAGAAAATCTTAGCCCGCCTCCGTGATTCGTATATTTAGGATTGGGGTAAAAGCATGTTGCCTTGTAGCAGACTCAATGGGTGCCAGTCTGTTACAGCGAGGTCACGGTGCTTCACAGTATGTGTTGAAAGTTATGTTCACACAGAAGCAGTTATAATTGGCGTTTCTGAGTCTGGGACTTTTTATTATTTTTATATAACGAGCTGTTTCTTCCTGAAAGCTTTCTTTGAAGCCAGCAGGTAGCCTATGTACAAGAGCAAAGTTAAATTTCGGTGTGATTGCAAAAACAGATGATGTGCTTGGGATAAGTTTCTAAATTCATAAGTTTATATGTAGGTAAGGTAACAACGCTATAGCATAAATATTCTCTAGACTTGTTACCAAACCTTTCAGACGATAGAAAGACATGGCAGAAAAGTGTGTGAAAAAGAATTCAATGACAGCCGATTATCACAGCTGTAGGTACGATGACAGCACGCGTGGCACCGTTCCTTTGAATGGTAACTCCTTTGGAATGATAGACATGACAGATTTTAGGCACATTACAGACCTATCTGATGCTGTCAGCCCGGCAGGGAAGGGGTTTTATCACACGACAACTGGCCAGTTTGAAACATCATTTCAAGATTACTACCTACATAATCAACACTATAATGTTCCGACCGGTTTTAGCAACCAAAGTAACTGGACTGCTCGTAGCGACAAATCTTTTAGCACCCCTACTAAAGAATGTGACAAAATAACTCCCGTGTGCAACCTTAAAGAAGAGGACGTGAACAGGAAGGTGAAGCTGAATGGAACATTTCGACAACAACAGGAAGAACTCCAGTATAGAGTGAATATAGAAGCAGAGGAATTAGAATGCAGTCCCAATTCGTGCGATTTTAAAAAGGAGGAGCATTTAGACAAAAGTGACGATAACGAACACTCGTGTGATGAAAGTGAAGATCTAATACCCCATATTCTAGCACCTGGACAGCATGGGCCTAACAGAAGGTGTCTTATGTGGGCATGTAAAGCGTGTAAGAGAAAAAGTGGGACAGTTGACAGGAGGAAGGCAGCCACTCTCAGAGAAAGAAGGCGTTTACGAAAGGTCAACGAAGCTCTGGAGGCATTAAAAAGACGGACATGCCCAAATCCCAACCAAAAACTTCCAAAGGTTGAGATTTTACGAATTGCAATTGAATATATTGAAAGTTTAGAAGAATTAGTACATGGAACTCGAATACCGAGAACAGATGACACCTACTATGATTGTGGATTAACTAGCATTGCATCTAACTCTTTGGTAAGTAAGGAATCGCACCAGATGTTAGAAATATAATTTCTAATTGAGTATTCTACATCACAAATACAAACATATGTAAACACAAAAATATAAATATATGCTGCTACAACGATATATATATATATATATATATATATATATATATATATATATATATATATATATATATATATATATATATATATATATATATATATATATATATATATATATATATATATATACTGAATATCAAAAGCATATTTACGTAATGCAAGCAGATCTTATTCGTAACATATTATCTTTTGTTTCCGTCCTTACTATCCAAAACAAAGTACAAGACCTTAGGTGTAGACAGTCATTTTTAGCGTATGTTTTGTTACCTAAACTTATATGAATTTTCTCAATGTTGCTCTTTTTCAACCACAGTTTTTTTCCATGATTCAAACAAATTGTTATCTTTGAGGAAATGTGTGGCCTTCTGCCATAACAGTTTTAGAAAATTAGAAACATTACACTTAGCAAAGTATCCACGCGCGGTATTCATATCACTAATTTGGTAGCATTATATTCGTGACGTGCTAGCAGTAAATTAAATTATATTGTTATAATCTATTTAGAGTATCCAATTTCTAGAGGATGAAGACATTTTCATTTTGGTGGCAAAATATGCCAATCTTTATATAATTTATCTTGAAAAGTATTAGTAAAATAAAGTGTGTTTTTGATTTGTAGCGTAGCTTTAATTACAGTAAAATAAAATCTTAACAACTGTAATGAATGATATTCATTTTGCTATTTTAAATCTCTGACAAAGAAGGAATGAAAAACGGAAGCTCTGAAAGAAGAAAGAAAGAATATTAAAATCAAAACATAGTATTTATATAATCTGAGTTCATTTTATCCAGCAGTTGTGAATTAGCAAACTGTACAGCAGTGTTTGTTTTCTTTCGTACCATTCAAATATGTTATGAATTCTTCGAAATTTCATATCGAATGATTCCATGAATATATCAGAATGCCATGCATGTTCTCCAAGATGAGATTTAAACTACTCTGAGACCTATAATGAACTTTGAAATGAATATAATGGTTTTCATTGTCAGAACAAAAGAGCCAATGGACCAGATGATTTAGATTTTTAAAGTAGATTCTAGTTAAAAAATGTTACAAAAATTACTTTAAGAAGATGAATTAAACGTTAATAATACGAATTTGTCAAATAATTTTCATTGTTTTATTGTCATTTGCTACAAAACTCACCTTTCAAAACTATTGGATCCTATTTCACTGGGAAAATCCCTAGCAACTGTCTCGTTGTACCGCCGCGCCTGCTGTATTATTTCTACAAGCAAATGTTAAACAAGCTTCCGATGTTTGCAAAATGTACGTCAGATCTTGCTGTCAATGTTTGAAAACAGCAGCAATTGACAGTTACGTACCTTTGACATCTAAGGTTGTATGATTACTCTCTAGAATTTTGTGTGAGAATCTTTGAACGGTTGGGAAGCAAAAGAAAAGTGCACCGATCAAACTAGGTATGGTGTTGTTATGAAAGATTTTAATAATAATGAAACAACTCTCGAGTATGAATATTGTATAATTTAGCTACAATAGCCAGAGCTAAAATTAGAATTTTAATATAGCTATTGTATACATATCATTACTGTAATACATGTACCTGTACAAATACCTGTAATATGTAGTACCTGTATAATTTTGATCTAAAGATCAGGGAATCAATGTTTATATTATAACCTAATATCAGAATATGTATGTACCAGATTTGAATGTATTATTGCAATTTGGTCCATTGACTAGTCTTTCAAGAATAAAGGTTATTATTCGTATACCTACTTTTGGTTATACCGTCAAAACGTCAGTGTCTTCCATACACCTTAACATACACGACTCAGAAAAAAAATTGTATGTGTTTTTTTATCCAAGTTATTTGGAGGTTTTTTTTTTGTTTTTTTTTTTTCTATAAATATGAATTCCTCTCATTTTTTATTAGTTTTATTCCGTGGCAATAAAACGGGAGTTAAAACCTCAAAATTGACACATAAGTGTTATTTAAACTCGTCATTGTCTGAATTCGTCACAACAGCCACGGACATTTTTACGACATAACGTTAAATTAAATAAACCATGTAAAGTTACTCTAAATGCAAAGTACCTAATTAACTTTGTTAATATGATAATAATATGTTTTCCTCAAGACTGAAAACACTTGCATCCATCTGGATGAAATATTGGGGAAATATATATTTCTAATGCGTCTGATGAGGTTTAATCAATATATGTTACTGTGCACAATTGCTATGACATATCCAAGCCATTCGACAAAAAGATAAGGATTGACCCCTGGTCCATCCAATACAGACTTCTTTGTTGTTGTATTGATACAAATGTAAGTTAAAAGTGGGTCGGTTTGTTGGGGGGGGGGGGGTCGCTTTCTGTACTGTATGTACCTCGTTAAGCTACAAATCCTCTAAGGCAGGCAGGGACAGCAGTCAAAACTTAGAAACTGGATAAGGTTCTAATGCACGTGACTGACAGATGATGGGCCGTAAATATTAGATTTGGCATTTTTTAAAAAGTCAAAAATAAAACTTAAGATTTATCTTTTATTCTAAGTCTGTAATTTATGGTAATTACGTAAATTTTTTTGTTTCTTTAGTTTTATTTCATATAAATTTGTCCGTATTAATATATATATAT
>JAECUM010044977.1:0-18504 GCA_016617855.1 Megalonaias nervosa
ATCCAATAAGCAAAAAAAAAAAAAAGAAAAAAAATCCAACTTCTATCCTTTTGCACATGTGCGAGAAAAATAGCCAATGAAAAATGATGTTTCTAGCACAGTTAGGCATCAGTCCAAACAGAAATCACTTGGACATGAATTTTGTTTGGATGTATTTAGAAGCAGCCCCCAAAATGTATTTCCTACTCTTGTTTTGGGCGAAAATGACTAAGATCTGCAGGGGTTAATGAGTTAAACAGCAATTGGTGTTTAAAAATTGAATACTAAAATAGTTTACACAAAGTTTATTCAGTCCTGATTGTTGATACATTGCACCTTATATGACCATTCAAATTAATATTCTACAGAACCTTCAAAACTATCCAAGATCATGAAATTCTTCCAAATGACCATATCACATTGTAAAAATGGGCCTCAATCAACACTCAGGTATGGCTCATTATATGGGACCCCTACCATGCTAAAGATATAGTCCATTGATAGGATTCAACACCAAGCTGCTCAATTTATTCAGAAGGATTATAGGTACTGGCAATAGACACTGCTGCTTATCTAGTCAAACTCAGACCAAAGGGACGCATAAAATCTAAATCCAACGCAGACTTTGAAACTGAAAACTTTGTGGATAATCATGATACTAACAATCCTGTATATTAATTTTAACTAAATATGTTTTGATGTTTCAAGTTTGAATATGGAACAATTTAGAGACTCTTTCTTTATAAAACTGTTGTGTTTTGGAACTGTCTCAGCGAGACTGTTGTACTCTGGAAATGTCTCGACAAGACTGTTGTGCTTTGGAACTGTCTCGACGAGACTGTTGTGAGCACCAAGTCAGTGGAAGCTTTCAAGTCAGCACTCCTCAAAAGCTACTAAGATGTGAACTCCCCCTGTAGTTAAATATCAGTATTGATTTCTGCTATGTACAAATACAGATACAGGCTTTTTATGCAAACTCTACATTGGCATTTCTCAAAAGAAACCTTATACACTGTCCACAGACATGCAGATGAACCGCCTATCTAGCACTAGTCAAATCTATGTTTGAGTATGGTTGTGTCGTGTGGGATTTCTACTACATCAGGGATATTGACAGGGTTGAGAAGGTTCAGTGCCAGGCAGCAAGATTTGTATCTTGTGACTAAAAAACCAAAGAAGTGTCACCAAAATGTTAAACGACCTGGCTCTACCAACACCCCAAGATAGGTGTTGTGTAATCTGACTGTCATACATCTACAAAGTGGTCAAGGGGTTAGTGTTGGATCTCTCACCAATTATATTTCTAAAACCATTAAGACAAAAATGACAAATTAAAGCCAAAACATTTCCTGATTTTGAAACTATAAACATTGTAGGTAGACAAGAAATAAATAACAGTAAATGTTTCATAGTTGAGTAAGCTAGAACAGAACAATTTAGAAATTCTTTGTATAAATGCAATCAGTGTTGTATAAGTGCAATCATTGTTGTATAAATGGAATCAGTGTTATATAAATGGAATCAGTGTTGTATAAATACAAACACTGGAGAGCTTTAAGATATCTCTTAAATGATTCTACTAACCTTTTAGTGGCTCTCTTTTCCTGTGCATTGTTATGCTGTTAACTGACTGTGCACTGTATACATTGTTATGCTGTAACAGACTGTGCACTGTATACATTGTTATGCTGTAACTGTGCACTGTATACATTGTTATGCTGTAACTGACTGCACTGTATACATTGTTATGCTGTAACTGACTGTGCAATGTATCACTTGCTATGCTGTAACTGACTGTGCACTGTATGCATTGTAATGCTGTAACTGACTGTGTACTGTATACATTATTATGCTGTAACTGACTGCACTATATGCATTGTTATGCTGTAACTGACTACACTGTATACATTGTTATGCTGTAACTGACTGTGCACTGTATGCATTGTTATGCTGTAACTGACTGTGCACTATATGCATTGTTATGCTGTAACTTACTGTGTACTGTATACTGTTACGGGTCTTGGCTCTTACAAAAGGTAACAAGAATAGAGTGAAGACAACAAGCTTTGTAAAATTTAACTAATAATTTATTTCTCTAGAAAACCAAGGTAAAAATGAGAGAAAAAAACTTACGGTTTTACGAATCAAGTCCTGATGAAATCTAAAATTGAAGGCGATGATGTATGCATTAGTTAGCATTGTATTGATGTGTCAACAGTTCCTTGTTGAATCACAGAAAATAATATTCCAGTTTTTGAATACCAAATAACTTCAATAAATGTCATTGTCCAAAAATTATGTATGAGCACTTGTATATTTCTCCAGGGAAATGAATCACTAATTCCATAAAATTAAACTTTAACTCAAACTGGTCACAACAAAACACCTTTAAGTGTCAAAGATTTAAAGCCCAACTGAACTATCTCTTATGAAGAAAACAGATATTCAGCAAGTTAAGACACAAAACAGATGAGGGTCACATGGTCATTTTTCTAGAACATCGTAGAAGTTTTTTTTACATGCCTAACATCACATATTCAGTATAGCCTTAACTGAAATCAGTGGTTCTTACTCTGGGGGAAAAAAAAGCTGTTCACTAGATCTGCCACTGTTTCTGAATCAAGGTCAGAAACTAGATACAATGTTTCTGCTACTGGTTGTTTATCAGGGCAAACAGAACTGAACTGAATTTCTAAAAGAAATATCAAATCCAGTAGACAAAGTTATCATTACAATAACATGTAATGGAATAAAAATTTTTTTAAAACTAACAAACAAATAATTAAATTACATATACATAATACATTGTTATGCTGTAACTGTGCACTGTATACATTGGTATGCTGCAACTGACTGTGCACTGTATGCATGGTTATGTTGTATCTGATTGTGTACTGTATACATTGTTATGCTGTAACTGACTGTGTACTGTATGCATTGTTATGCTGTAACTGACTGTGCACTGTATGCATTGTTATGCTGTAACTGACTGCACTGTATACATTCAGATGCTGTAACTGACTGTGCACTGTATGCATTGTTATGCTGTGACTGACTGCACTGTATAAATTGTTATGCTGTAACTGACTGCACTGTATACATTGTTATGCTGTAACTGACTGTGCACTGTATGCATTGTTATGCTGTAACTGACTGCACTGTATGCATTGTTATGCTGTAACTGCACTGTATGCATTGTTATGCTGTAACTGATTGTGCACTGTATGCATTGTTATGCTGTAACTGACTGCACTGTATACATTGTTATGCTGTAACTGACTGCACTGTAAGCATTGTTATGATGTAACTGTGCACTGTACATTGTTATTCTGTAACTGACTGTGCACTGTATGCATTATTATACTGTAACTGACTCTGCACTGTATACATTCAGATGTCAATATATGAGGATCGAAATAAACTGAATAATTGTCATTTAAAGGAATATATAATCAAATTGTAAAAAAAATTATACTCATTACTGGAATAGTCTGTTCTGAATGCCTACATGACCTGTGTAATTTCTACTATAAACCAGAATCATCAATCATCCTTAAGTACAAGTCAAACTGGTCATGTAGGCATTGTGTACGGATTATATTTGCAATATTTTTGAAGATTTTATTATACATTTGAGGTTCGTTTGTGAAAGCAGAACAGGCAAGCACTTCCTCTGTAAATATTCCTGAATCAACTAGAAGTTATCCTAGAGGAATTTTTCTTAACCATTAAAATTATCCTTGACCTGCTGTAGTTTGTGCCGTCGGTGCTTGCATTATGATTTTGCAAGAAACTGTTCAAATCATCATAGAAACTTTTCATCTCCATCATCTTAATTTATTCATCATTGAAGAAATTTATAAACTTTTTAAATTCTTTGTGAGCTATCGTTTTTAAGAGCATGTCAAAATTTGCCCATTTCTGGAAGTTCATCGATGGTGTATGCCCTTGAAATAAAGGCCATGTGATGTAAGATTTTTCGGAATATGCCAGTAAAGCTAGATTTTTTTTTCGTGCTATTTCATATGCTTTATTCTTCCATGGGATTTATTTTTTCTAGCATGATATAGTAATCAAGTTTTTACATTGCCTTTGCCTTTTCAGAAATCTCTTTTGTTGGTTTCCTGGTACATAATAAAAAGGTAAAGAACACAAACACACATTAACAGCAGTCTGGCATGAACAGCTAATACTCACTCCATACCCACAAACTTGTGGCAAATATAGCATTCGTTAACTTGGACATTTTCATTGTTTTCTTTGATTTGAAAGATAGTATGTAGTTAAATTTCATATATTTATTTCTTACTCAGTAATTACTGTTATTGTCAATTAATGCTAAAGATTGACCCAGTTGATGATGTAAGGATCTTGAAATAAGTATGCATTGTTTTAAAAATAACATGGCACACAAGTCGAGGATGGGCATAAAATAAGGACAGTCAAAAATATGCCCAGAAATGCTTTTAATATATGAAAATCATGGGGCTTCACCCCCTTGACCCACACAAGCAGTTCTCTCCAGCTTGTTTATGTGTCTCCACCACCCTCCACCAATGATACTACCCTTTGACAAGTGGCTTTTAAAGCTGCCATAGCAGCTGTGTTACAGGGAGAAATATTATTTCATAATCCCAGAGCCAATCCATATCAAGTTGCACAAATATTCCAAACTGTCATTGATTGATTTTTAAAAAAATGTTTTATGGCACAGCAACAGGGGCAAATAAAAAATTGCCTTGCCCAAAATGGACACACCACAGTAGCCAGTCTAGGTTGATCCAATAATGGGAATCAAACTTGCACCTACTGGTAATAACTAAGATATCTTAACCACTAGGTCATGATAGAGGGATGTATTTTTAGAGCTTAGCATGTTTGTAAATAAAAAGTCCAAGTGGTTTTAAGTTGGGCAAGTACCATTTACAAGCCACTTGTCCATGGTACAAATAATCTCAAATGTAAAAATGAAACACTGCAAAATGTTTTGAAGCTTAAATACCACCACTGTCACAGATGTTTACATGCACCAATTTATCAGAATAATTGAGACATTCTCATCTGGTCTCATTGGCATGCCTATATTTCAGGCTAATGTTATCCTGATGGGCAGTCCAGGATGTGGAAAGACAACAGTAGCACAAATCCTGCACCAGAAAATGGGGATGCCCATCATAGATATAGATGATGACTATTTGGAACCCTACTGGGGCATGAGTGTAGCACAAAAGGTAACAAGTCAGTTTTAGCTGCTAACAAAATCAGTCATCAGTGTTTTGAAGTTGGCATTAGACCTCAGTGTTCAAAAAGTAGGATTTACCTTGAATAGCCTCATTAGAGGTTCAGTTTCCATCCATACATAAGTATGAATGGGTTGTGTTATCAAAGGTAATTCTAATAAGGCACCCTTTTCAGTATGCATGGGTTGTGTTATCAGAGGTAATTCTAATAAGGCACCCTTTTCAATATGCATGGGTTGTGTTATCAAAGGTAATTCTAATAAGGCATCCTTTTCAGTATGCATGGGTTGTGTTATCAGAGGTAATTCTAATAAGGTAATTCCTTTTCATCACATTTCAGATGCAGCATACCTGTATTAAGTAAATTTTATAAGGTTTTAAGTTGGGGATGACAACAATTGAGATGTCAGCTTTCAGAGATTAAAGATTTCTACATGGCAATATACATAACTTAATGATACATAACTTGTTCATTAATAGCATAAAAATCAACACTGGTATTTTGGTGTATTTTGTTCTCCATCATCATATTATCACAATAATTTCTATTTTATGAGTTGTTAAATATCTTCAGTTGAAAGATTATTCAGCTCCTATTGTTCGTCAATGCAGTGTCTCAGGTGTCTGATTCCAATCATTTGAAGTGTCTCTGGTGTTTCATCCGAGTCATTTGAAGCGTCCCAGGTATCTGAAGTCAGTCATTTGAAGTGTCTCAAGTGTCAGATTCCAGTCATTTGAAGTGTCTCAGGTGACCTGATCTCAATCATTTGAAGTGTTTCAGGTGTCTGTTTCCAGTCATTTGAGGGTATTTAGTTCTCATGATCAAAGCACTTTGCAGAAAGCACATGATTTCCAGAAAGTTGGAATACTTTTTAATACAAAAGAAACTGATATTACATTAGGCCAGATAGTATCAAATAAGGTATTAAGTAAACTGCTTTCATATTTTTATTTTAACACATTGAGAACACCTCGCAAAAGAGGCCCCCCCATTTGAGAGACCTCTAATTAGAGACTTTCCCATTGAGAACCCCTCTCAAGAGAGGCCACCCCTCTTATAAGGATACTCTGCCTTACATTAAAAGAATGTATTTGAACCTTTTTTCTCCATAATGAGGTCACATATTTTATAAGGCCACCTTTTGTCTATAGAACTTGTGGTCATTAAAGAGTAGGCAGTTGTACTTTTAAGTATACAATAATATAAAGTTTGTTATATAAATTAAAGGATAAAATCATAATCAGCTTTGATTCTGTTTTATTTTTCAAACAATAGCAGAATATTAATATCAGTTCCGTACTTGTTCTAGATTTGTAAGAGTTAAAGCACTTGGAATTTGGCTTATCAAGGTAGGTAGGTTGGTAGGTAGGTAGATAGATAGATAGATAGATTACTACCAAGAAATTATTGTCTGTGATAGAATATTGCCAATCAAGTTAGTAGTGGATGTGTTGGAGTATTGCTTAACAAGGTAGCAGTGTCTATGATAGAGTTGTGCTTATCACAGTAGCTATATCTCAGACAGACCTTTGATCTTTAGTCAGCCATTTGATATCTTAATTCAAGTGATCAATTCTAGCCTCAGGTGATTGATTGTGATGATTTATTTTGTTATGAATCTCATCCTACATGGTGAATTTCAGCTGCAGGAGGTTGGCTCTGAAGGTTTTATTGAGGCTGAGGGCAGAGCTTTACTAGACCTTAAAGCTAGTGGGAGCATTATCTCCCTGACAGGATCAAACCCAATGCATACTCCTGCAATGACAGCCATGGCACAAAGTGGCACTGTCATATTCCTGGATGTCCAAATGAGTGACATACTGCAAAGACTCGCATGCATGAAAGTGAGTCGCATTGTTGGCCAGGAGAAAGGCACACCTATGGAGGACATCCTGCCATATCGTCAACAGTTTTATGAAAAGTTCTACGACATACGAATTCTTTGTGAGGAATATGAAACACCAGAAAGTGTTGCAGATAAAGTCATCCAGTCACTAGCTGTTTTCAAAGATAACAAGGGATTTGTCTCTACACGCAGTGAGGGTGCACAAAAAAAGTATACATGGACATTTTTGGATGTGATTCTGCAAGGACTAGCCCCTGATGGGGGTTTGTTTGTCCCTGCTAGGGAAATACCACATTTCAGTAGGGGGGAGATGAGAAGACTGGTACATCTTAATTATCCTGACCGTGCCTTACGTATCCTGGAAAGGTGGATCAACCCACACGATCTTCATCCACAGGTCCTGAGGCAGTTCATCCAATTGGCCTATGATCCTCAAGTGTTCAATTGCAACAAGATATTCCCATTGCGCCATCTGGAAGACAATATCTACCTGGCTGAGTTGTTCCATGGACCCACTGCATCCTTCAAGGATGCTGCATTGCAGTTGATGCCCCACTTTTTCACTGAGGCTCTTCGACATGAGAAAGGATCACGGGACAAGAAGTCAAAGTAAGGGCAAGTGTATGTGTCACATTAAGATTTTTCAGATATGTGAATTCGATAACTGTGCAGGAATATATATAGTTCTTTCATTAACATTGATAGAAAGCATTCTGTATTACTGAACTTATGGGGGGGGGTCATTGAGGGGTTAAGTGACCAACAGGTTTCTTATTTAGTCAAGTATACATTTATTTTTTATTTTCCAAGTGTGTATGAATGCACACCACCATGTTTAGCTATTAATGATTATTTTTGTTGTCTATGACTCTTGAATTATTGTAGCAATGATATAATCAATTTCATCACTCCATCATTAGGTACATATGGTGATAAAAGTGGTCTTTAGTTGTTTGTTTAACTGAAAAAGCACTTTATATCCATACAGCAGTTTTCTGCATATACTATCTTAAGTTAATTTTTTTTATTTATTTGATACAAAGGTACTTAAATAAGTAATTGATAATAGTGTAGTTGTTGTTTATTATTATTGTATATCAACAGTACATGTAGGAACCAAGCAAACTGAATGAATCCATTTGGATTATATCTCTCTGACAGATATGTCATCTTGGTGGCCACATCAGGGGATACAGGAGGTGCTGTGTTGGATGGATTTGCCAGACATGCAGGTGAGTTACTTTCATCTGAATCAGGGGGTCAAGGGTTAACTTGAACTTGAGTGACAAATGACTTTTCCTTTGGGATAGAGTAGGGAGAAGTGGGAGCTGAACAGGGAGAAGTGGGAGCAAAGCAAGAAACTGCAATATATATATATGTGTGTGTGTGTGTGTGTGTGTTTTCTTTCTTATATCTGAGTTATGTCCTTTAATTCTCAGTATCTATTTAACATTGGTTTTAATCAATATTTTATTTTCAAGTTGATAAATCCATGTTATATGGCTATTATTAACATATTTTGTATGAAAATTATTATATTCATGCCCATTGTATGCATACTTGAACTTCATACCATACCATTCATCCTGATTTCATTGTTGCTGATTAAACATTACTCTTAACTATTCACACACAACACAGTGAAGCATTAATGTCAATGTATGACTGAACTAGACCCTTCTTTCCAACTGAATCGACACAAACAAGAACATGTATGGCGCCAAGAATAACATGTGAATGCATCTATTTTTAGAAAGGAATTTTCTTAATTTGACAACTCACTTTTCAGCTTCATTGCAACAAATGATTGACTGGATTGCAACTTTACTGTTTTATTATTTGCATACTTACAGTAATGTCATGCATCGGTTAACTAGTATTTGCTTCACTGCTGTTTCATATTTTCACGAAAGTAAATGTCAGAAAACAACCTTGACCTTAAAACGTTGCACTGCTTTTCGAATTCCACATGATAGCATTGTTCAATATGTTTCTGACCTACATGATTACATTTTTGAGCTCAGTCTTCAGTAACATAATATTTAGACTTTGCTTTCTATGAATTGTATATCTTCCTTAATCTATTTGCATTCTATGAATTGTATATCTTCCTTAATCTATTTGCTTTCTATGAATTGTATATCTTCTTTAATCTATTTGCTGAATTATTAGACAGTGTAATGAAGTAGCTTTTTCTAGACACAGCAATGTCCGACATTATTGGTTCACTTATGGTTTCAAATTGATTTTTTTTAAAGAAAATAATGCAAACATGGCATTTAAAATCTTCAGTTAGAAAAAGATAAATTAGAGCTTTTGACCGATTATATTCTTAAAACACAAATTATTATTTACATATTGATGTTTAAGTATCAAAACAGACAGTATGTTTTTTCATCATGCAGTGGTAGGCCTAACTTGTGGAAATCAAGCAGCCATAACTTGCTTTGGAAACGGTTAAAACACCTGCCTGCAAATGTGCACTAGTTTGTTTTAAATGCTACTTTTATGACTGATTTTTATAAAACTTGATGCTAACATCCAGGTATAGAGGTCTTTCAACTCTGATTTCTCAGCCAAACACTATTGCATATGGTTCATTGATGATCTAGATGAGTGATCTACTTTGGCCTAAAGATTTACAGGCCTCTAGCAAATTTGATAAAAGTCACAATGTAGCAATTACATCCATTGACTTTCTTTAAACTACCCATCAATCTGAAAGCATGTTTAGTAAGGATTAATTAAAATTAATGCTTGCTTTTTAAAATTTAACTTTTTGATTAAAGTTCACCAAAGATCTTTGAATAATCAATGCAATGTAGGGCTTGGGTTGAGTTTAGGCTACCAAGTCCAATGTTTATTACATTTTATCATTAAAATTATCGTAACACTTTTGTGCAGGCTGGGTTAATCACAATGAAGAAAAGAATGCATTGATAAACTTACCACCCTTATCTGTTCAGTGATTTTTATCAAATAATCTACAAAACATAGCAGAAAATTATCCAAAATTGGTGCTGTATACAATTCATTTCACTGGAAATGCTATTCTGAAACATATCCTGTTTGCAGCAGTGAGAATGAGAACAATTAGATTTGTTATATTCTCTTTTCAAGGATAGGCAAGCTCCTAACTAACCGAGGGTTTGAGACCCGTCGGCTACCCTCAACCTGGTTTAGCAGGCCAGTCGAAGCCATTGCCCGTGGTGTGGCCGCTGTGCATGCTACAGCTTCTTGGAGCCACAGGTGAGAGCTGAGTGCCTGGTAGGGACCAACAGTGGACAAGCTACTCCCGAAAGAGCACGACATGCCCCCCCCCCGCTAGAGGTACTAGCCCTCCCAGAGCACCCCGAACTTGCCTATCCTTGCATGCAAAGCCAGCTTCAGCAGACTGGGCAGAAGAGATCAACTGTATGATCCAACGGCCAAGAAGGCAAATCTGCAAATGCTTTGTGGAGAGCGCAGGGCATGACAAGGCACTGAAGACGTCATGGCCATTCAATGCAGCCGAAGTAGTAACCAGCCATGACGAATCTTTGTACCACTGGGTCCCAACTACCAAGGCCGAGAGAGCGAGGCTGTCTCTGTGCAAAGGCTGTTTCACTTAAATCTCCTTCACGCGCAGGTTATGTTGTGCACTCATTATCCAGCATCATCACATCTCATCATCACCTACCAAAATCCTATGGCGATGGGCGACTGGCGAAGCAACAGGTGGAGGTGATCACTGGGAGTTGTAGTCAGAAACCTGCACGTAGGCGGCCCTTTGACAAGTGGTCACTCTGCTCTGTACCCAGGGCAGCGGAACAGTTCAGCAGCATCCAGGGCGACTGAGCAGACCTTTTTAGGACAGCGCTGCTCACCTTGTATAGGGAGGGGCCTAGAAAAGGTGGCCTAAAAAATAGCCTGCCCTTCAAAATCAGGCCAGCTTGCCGCGGCTGGCAAGATCATCCACATCTGCGGTCGAAACCAAGAAAGAAAGAAACTTATTATTGGAGCATGGAACATCCATACTCTTATGGACAAAAAGAACGTAGCAAGACCTTACAGGAGAACAGCCCTAATTGCTAAGGAGCTTTCACGCTACAGTATCGACATTGCGGCCTTGAGTGAAACCAAGTTCGCAGAGGAGGGTTCTCTGATGGAGCTTGCAAGTGGCTACACCTTCTTCTGGAAAGGAAAAGCCCAAAACGAAGACAGGATCCACGGAGTCGGCCTGGCTATCAAATCAAGCCTTCTGAAGCAGCTTCCGGACCTGCCTGTTGGTATTAATGAGAGGCTAAAGAAAATGCGGCTACCTATAAGCCACAAACGCCATGCAACAATCATCAGCTCCTACGCCCCTACCCTCACGAGCCCAGCGGAAGCCATCGAGCAGTTCTGTGTGGACCTCAGCTCTGTACTATGCTCAATTCCAGCTGACGACAAAATCATACTACTGGGGGACTTCAACGCCCGTGTTGGCTGTGACTATGGTTGATGGAAAGGTGTACTTGGCAAGCACGGTGTCGGCAAGATGAACAACAACGGCCTGCTGTTACTCAGCAAATGCGCAGAATTTGACCTCCTTATCACAAACTCAATGTTCAGAATGGCAAACAAACACAAGAACACCTGGATGCACCTCAGATCTCGCCAATGGCACCTAATCGACTATGTAATAGTCCGTCAGCGCGATGCCCAGGATGTCCTCATCACCAAGGCCATGCGAGGAGCGGAATGTTGGACAGACCACAGACTTGTCCGAACCACCCTAAAACGGCATATTGCCCCACATCACTCAAGGCGCCCTAAGCATATGCACACAGCCTTCAGTATTGTCAAACTTCAGCAGACCTCCATCCAACTTGATTTCCAGAAGAGCCTAGATGAAAAAATGTCTACCAACGGACCTTTACATGTAAGTGCCTCCAAGAAATGGAACAAGCTCAGGGACATGATAAGAGAGACAGCTATGGCGACTCTGGGCCCCAAGAAGCGAACCCATCAAGACTGGTTCGATGAGAACAACGATGCCATTGAAGATCTGCTTGCCAGAAAAAATATAGCATTCATGGACTGGCAGAATGACCCAATCTCCATCCCCAAAAAAGACTGCTTCAGATCCTATCAAGCTGAGGCTCAGAGAAATCCGCAAGATGCATGACCAGTGGTGGGAAAGGAAAGCTAATGAAGTGCAACGCTATGCCGACACTAACAACTCCAAAGAGTTCTACAGTGCCATCAAGTCAATCTTCGGCCCTTCAGAGTCTGGTTCTGCCCCCTTGCTGCAGATGGCAGTACACTAATAAAGGACAAGGCTGGCATTAAGGACAGATGGAAAGAGCACTTTAGCCAGCTCCTAAACCTGCCCTCATCGGTTAGCCATTCTGCTCTTGAACAAATACTCCAACAGCCAACGCATGACCAACTGAATGTTCCGCCAACAATAGAGGAGTTGAGGATGGCCATTAAACAAATGAACTGTGGCAGGGCACCTGGTAAGGATGGCAGGTGTACAAGGCTCACAGTGAACAGACTCTAGAGGCATTCCACAATGTGCTAACCAGCATCTGGACGGAAGAGGAGATGCCAGACGACCTCCGCGACGCATCAATTGTAACCATCTATAAGAATAAAGGTGCACATGCAGACTGCAATAACTATAGAGGCATTTCCCTACTCTCCATAGCTGGCAAAATACTTGCTCGCCTCATTCTCAACAGACTTATCGCATCAGTGTCAGAAGATAACCTACCTGAGTCTCAATGTGGTTTTCGTCCAGACCGTAGCACTGCTGACATGATCTTCGCAGTAAGACAAGTCCAAGAGAAGTGCCTTGAGCAGAACATGAATCTGTATGCCGTCTTCATGGACCTGACGAAGGCATTCGACACAGTCATCAGAGACGCACTGTGGGTAATACTCAAGAAGCTTGGTTGTCCTCAGAAGTTTACCAACCTCATCCGGCTTTTCCATGATGACATGACCGGAGAGATTCTCTCAGACAGTGAACCCTCTGAGAAATTTCCCATATCTAATGGTGTCAAACAGGGCTGTGTACTCGCTCCAGTGCTCTTCAACCTCTTCTTCATGCAGGTACTGCTTCACGCCATCCGTGACCTTGACCTTGGTATCTACATTAGATATCGCCTGGATGGATCAGTGTTTGATCTCATACACCTAGCTGCTAAAACCAAGACGCTTGAAAGACTTATCACTGAAGCACTCTTTGCAGACGACTGTGCCTCATGGCCTATGAAGAGATTCACCTACAGACAATTGTGGACAAGTTCTCTGAAGCTTCCAATCTGTTCGGACTCACAATTAGCCTAGGAAAGACAGAAGCCCTCTTCCAGCCTACCCCAAACACTGTCCTTTCACAACCCTGCATCACCATCGGCAACACGCAGCTGAAGAATGTGGACAGCTTCAAATACCCAGGCAGCACAATATCCAATGATGGCTCCCTGGACAAAGAGATCACTGCGAGGATCCAAAAAGCCAGCCAAGCACTCGGATGACTTCAAACCAAAGTCTTGCAGCACAAGGATATGCACTTGTCAACAAAGTTGAAGGTGTACAATGCAGTTGACCTGATGTCTCTCTTGTATGGCTGTGAAACGTGGACTGTATACCGAAGGCACATCAGTCGGTTGGAACAATTCCACCAGCGCTCCCTGAGAGCCATCAAGTGGCAGGACTGAATCACCAATCAGGAAGTCCTTGATAGAGCAAATACAACAAGCATTGAAGCCAAACTGATCCAGGCCCAACTTCATTGGACCAGCCATGTTATCCACATGGATCAAAACAGAATCCCAAAGCAACTGTTCTTTGGCGAGCTAGTCCAAGGCAACCGAAACCAAGGCCGCCCTCACAAGAGGTACAAAGACAACCTCAAGACGCACATCAAATGGGCAGACCTTCAACCCCATCAGCTTGAGCTTGCTGCCTCAGACAGAAGTCACTGGCAAGCCCTGACCAGAAAAACCAGTTCCACCTTCGAGGCTGACTGCCACCAGCGTCTTGCTGCAGCCCGTGAGAAACGTCACTGAGCTGCGTCTCGGCCACCCCCAAGTACTGGTGTCCCATGCCCCACCTGCAACCGCCTGTGTTCATCGGAATTTGGACTCCGGAGCCACATATGCACCCATCGCTGATGAGACTGCACAACATGTCTTCCTCGGCCCCCGAGAGACTACCAAGAAAAAAGAAAAAAAATTTCTCTTTTCAGGTCATTGGGGTGGTGGTGGTGGTTGGGGGTATGGTGCTGTAGGATTCAGTGATGTAAGGTTAGGTTGGGCAGAATGCTTGCTATTTTCGGTATTAGATCAGTGTGTTGTGGGAGTGATCATGCTGTATTTAACAAGAACAAACTCAAAGAGGTAGAGTTAGAAAGACTGCTTCTTATTTTCTGTCCATAGATCAATGTATTGTCAGACTAATGGTGCTGTACCCAGCTAGAGGAATCTGACATAGGGTTGCAGTTAGAGAGAATATTTAAATTTGTTATTTTCTTTGTGCACATCAGTGTGGTTTGGGGTGATGGTGTTGTACCAATTTAGGGGAATCAGTGATAGAGCTTTTGGGTTTGGGAGAATACTTGGATTTGTTATTTTCTTTCTGCATTTTTTTTTTGGGGGGGGATAGTGATGCTGTAAACAGCTAGAGGAATTAATGATATAAGGGTGGGTTTATGAAGGTAACTTTGATTTCTTATTTTCTATCTACATACTAATATGATTTGGCATGCACTTAGGTAGAGGACAGAGATATAGGGTTATGGTTAGAGAGAATACTTAGATTTGTAATTTTGTGTCTGTAATCAGTGTGACATGAGGATGATAATGTGGCATGTGTCTATAGATCAGTGTGGCATGTATCTGTAGATCCATGTAACGTGTCTAGATCAGTGTGGCATGTGGATGTAGTGTTATGTATATTTCATTTGCATTATTATTTCTTTATTCATTGTATGCTATGTATAATTGTATTTTGGACTTGACCTTGTCCAAAATCAAGTTCATTTTCTACCTGACCCAGATCATTGATATTGGTTTTGAAAACAACATGTTTATCTGTATCTGAGTCTACATTTTATAATTCTAGTAATAGACCTTCTAATTATAACTAAGATTTTATCCTATAAACATTTAGAACCCTCCAAAATGAAATTTTCCATTAGGTAATAGGTTTTATTTTATATAGAAAATGTTAATTGTGACCTGAGATCAAGTAGAGGACTATATAATCTTGTTTATCACAAAGTCATTCATTCATGCTGTAAGATCTGTGCAGAATCAGTTGTATTATTATTGTGTCCAGCATTTCATTTGGACTGGAATTTATTGATTCAAATTATTTAATTCAAGTTATTCTTCTCTGCAAATTCAAAGTGCTCAAAAATAACATTCTTGGAAATAGAGACTTGGATTTTTGTGAAATTCAAATAAGGATATATTCTTGGATTGTATTATTATGATTCAGCAAAAGACTGTTGGCACATCATTATGACACAAGTCATCATAGGCACATCAACACTTCGAGCATTCGATTTATTTTGGAATACCACTAAAGTTTATTCAGAACTTTAATCATTTGGACTTAAGTTAGAAATTCTAGGATTATATGGGATTTCACTCAATACTTTAAGTTCTTTTACATTTTCACTTTGTATTCTAGGGAAATAAATAATTTCTTGAATTTTACAAAACTTTTGGTTTTAGCTCTTTTCTGTTAGTTTAAGACCATAGAATTGTATTAGTACCTCAGTGTGGCATGTGTCAGTAGATCAATGTGACATGTGAATGATAGTGTGGCATATGTCTGTAGATCAGGGTGGCATGTCTGTAGATCACTGTGGCATGTGTCTGTGGATCAGTGTGGCATGTCTGTAGATCAGTGTGGCATGTGTCTGTAGATCAGTGTGGTATGTGTCTGTAGATCAGCATGGCATGTCTGTAGATCAGCATGGCATGTGTCTGTAGATCAGTGTGGCATATGTCTGTAGATCCGTGTGGCATGTCTGTAGATCAGTGTGGCATGTGTCTGTAGATCTGTGTGGCATGTCTGTAGATCAGTGTGAAATGTCTAGATCAGTGTGACATGTGTCTGTAGATCGGTATGGCATGTGTCTGTAGATCAATGTCACATGTGTCTGTAGATCAGTGTGGCATGTGTCTGTAGATCAGTGTGACATATGTCTGTAGATCAGTGTAGCGTGTCTGTAGATCAGTGTGGCAGATGTCTGTAGCTCAGTGTGGCATGTGTCTGTAGATCAGTGTGACATGTGTCTGTAGATCAGTATGGCATGTGTATAGATCAATGTGACATGTCTGTAGATCAGTGTGGCATGTTCCTGTAGATCTGTGTGACATGTCTGTAGATCAGTGTGGCATGTGTCTGTAGATCAGTGTGGCATATGTCTGTAGATCAGTGTGGCATGTGTCTGTAGATCAATGTATCATGTCTGTAGATCAGTGTAGCATATGTCTGTAGATCAGTGTGGCATGTGTCTGTAGATCAGTGTGGCATGTCTGTAGATCAGTGTGGCATGTCTGTAGATCAGTGTGGCATGTCTGTAGATCAGTGTGACATGTCTGTAGATCAATGTGGCATGTGTCTGTAGATCAGTGTGGCATGTCTGTAGATCAATGTGGCATGTGTCTGTAGATCAGTGTGACATGTCTGTTGATCACTGTGGCATGCGTCTGTAGATCAGTGTGGCATGTGTCTGTAGATCAGTGTGGCATGTGTCTGTAGATCAGTGAGGCATGTGTCTGTAGATCAGTGTAGCATGTCTGTAGATCAGTGTGGCATGTGTCTGTAGATCAGTGTGACATGTCTGTAGATCAGTGTGGCATATCACTGTAGATCAGTGTGGCATGTGTCTGTAGATCAGCGTGGCATATCTGTAGATCAGCGTGGCATGTGTCTGTAGATGAGCGTGGCATGTGTCTGTAGATCAATGTAGCATATGTCTGTAGATCAGTCTAGCATATGTCTAGATCAGTGTGGCATGTCTGTAGATCAGTGTGGCATGTGTCTGTAGATCAGAGTGGCATTTATCTGTAGATCAGTATGGCATGTGTCTGTAGATCAGTGTGGCATGTGTCTGAAGATCAGTGTGGCATGTGTCTGTGGATCAGTGTGGCATGTCTGTAGATCAGTGTGGCATGTCTGTAGATCAGTGTGGTATGTGTCTGTAGATCAGTGTGGCCTGTGTCTGTGGATCAGTGTGGCATGTCTGTAGATCAGTGTGGCATGTGTCTGTAGATCAGTGTGACATGTCTGTAGATCAGTGTGGCATGTGTCTGTAGATCAGTGTAGCATATATCTGTAGATCAGTGTGGCATGTCTCTGTGGATCAATGTGGCATGTGTCTGTAGATCAGTATGGCATGTGTCTGTAGATCAGTGTGACATGTCTGTAGATCAGTGTGGCATGTGTCTATAGATCTGTGACAGGTGTCTGTAGATCAGTGTTACTTGTGTCTGTAGATCAGTGTGGCATGTGTATGTAGATCAGTGTGACATGTCTGTAGATCAGTGTGGCATGTGTCTATAGATCTGTGGCATGTGTCTGTAGGTCAGTGTGACATGTGTCTGTAGATCAGTGTGGCATGTGTCTGTAGATCAGTGTGGCATGTGTCTGTAGATCAGTGTGGCATGTGTCCGTAGAACAGTATGGCATGTGTCTAGATCAATGTGACATGTCTCTGGCATGTTCCTGTAGATCTGTGTGACATGTCTGTAGATCAGTGTGGCATGTGTCTGTAGATCAGTGTGGCATATGTCTGTAGATCAGTGTGGCATGTGTCTGTAGATCAGTGTAGCATGTCTGTAGATCAGTGTGGCATGTGTCTGTAGAACAGTATGGCATGTGTCTAGATCAATGTGACATGTCTGTGGCATGTTCCTGTAGATCTGTGTGACATGTCTGTAGATCAGTGTGGCATGTGTCTGTAGATCAGTGTGGTATATGTCTGTAGATCAGTGTGGCATGTGTCTGTAGATCAGTGTATCATGTCTGTAGATCAGTGTAGCATATGTCTGTAGATCAGTGTGGCATGTGTCTGTAGATCAGTGTCACATGTCTAGATCAGTGAGGCATGTGTCTGTAGATCAGTGTGATGTGTCTGTAGATCAGTGTAACATGTGTCTGTAGATCAGTGTGGCATGTGTCTGTAGATCAGTGTGGCATGTGTCTGTAGATCAGTGTGGCATATGTCTGTAGATCAGTGTGGCATGTGTCTGTAGATCAGTGTATCATGTCTGTAGATCAGTGTAGCAGATGTCTGTAGATCAGTTTGGCATGTGTCTGTAGATCAGTGTCACTTGTCTGTAGATCAGTGAAGCATGTGTCTGTAGATCAGTGTGGCATGTCTGTAGATCAGTGTAGCATGTGTCTGTAGATCAGTGTGGCATGTGTCTATAGATCAGTGTGGCATGTGT
>JAECUM010044991.1:0-16610 GCA_016617855.1 Megalonaias nervosa
TTTCTTGGCGTTTTTTTTTTTTCACAGGTCATCAATTCAATTCTGACTTTTTGTTTGAAACGATCTGTCAAGTAGCCGTTTCTTCGCCTTGTCTCCCAACTATGGGCTAAGAGACCTTCGATGCGATAGATCTCCAGAGTAGTCAGTGGAGGGCAGGAATGATCACGCAAGCATTTATACCACTCATGCAACACTGCTTCTTCAGAGATAAGACTCCAAGCGTCGTCCAGATACTCGTCCAATTTTTCTTCTTGACTCATCATGAAACATTTATCGTGTTGAATTTGACTGGGATGATCCTTTAACCTCCAGTTGAATCTTTCTTCATCAATTCCGTAATTTTATCCGCCAGGTGTTTAGCAAAACAGGACACTAAATGTTGTTCTTGTTCTGGCCATCTCGACTTGACTACTACCTTCTCCTCTTTGTCTTGGTCATAGGCTTCTGTTTTCACGCTATCCTCCCATTCCATTTCCAAAGATTCTCTACCGGTCAATGAGGGATAGGAGTCTTCCATTGGTTCTAATAGTCTAGAGTGACTTCTCTCAAACTGTTGATTTCGATGGTATTGTCGGATTCGGCATACAAGATGACGTTGACCGTCTCAGTGAGAGCTTCTGCAAAACTGAAGTTCCACACGAAGTTGACCAGATTTTATAGGGTGGAAATGTCCCTCGTCGCTGCCTTGGTCTGGAGTGAAATCAAAGGCCCACAAAGTGTAACCTCTTACATAATCTTCATACGAAATACCGTGATTGGTGTTGGTTCCTAGTTGTCCGGTAGCTTCGTACAGGAACAAGTACGATCTCAAGTAATTCTTCTGGGCAAAGTTAGGTTGGAAGGGTCTGGTACACAAGGTCTTGCCATCGCGACTGACTTCGATCTTGGACACTCTGTAGTGCTTAAACTGGAAAGGATTTTGATCGTGGGCTCCGTTGAGGGCTGCATTACTGACGATGCCAACGATTAAACGTTTGGGTAACTGTCCTTGGAACAAATGATTTTTGATCTTGGATCGGAGTCAAGCAGCAATGGTGAACGTTTTCACTTCTACACGTCGTATCGGATATTTGGCGGTCGGTCTGTTCAATGTGTGACTGATGTCGTTTTCCGCTTTAGGTAACACTTCTACGCAGCGCACGTAAAGTCTGGCTTCTTGGATGATGGTTTTGTACTCACTGGTATGAGTCATCAAATGGAAAGCGACACTGATTGAGTCTCAGGCGAATATCCACTCCGTTCAACAAATACTTGTCTTGCAACCACATGTCCAAATGCAAACGATCCATCAGTTCTAAACTACGGCCTTCCAGGATTTTCTTTCAACGGTTGTTAAAACCCACATTGTGACGATCGTCATCGGCTGTCAGGGCTGTGTCGTTAAACGTGTCCTCACCTGCGGTGTAAGGTTTCCATACCACACAAGCATCCAGATGAGTGTTCTTGGCCTCTTTTCAGTACGTCAAGAGATTTTCCAGGTACGCTCGGTAAGGGTAAGTATCCATGCTGCTGCTAACCAGTTTGTTACCCAAGTACAAATTCACTTCGCTGAACAAGGAATGCATGAAATTGTTAACGGGAGCTACTCTGGCATCGGCACCCAGATTGGTTTGTCGGTTTTGATCACTTTGAGTTTCAGGTACAAGTAACTGCTATTCAGATCGATGTAATCTTCGGGTTGTCCTTTGATTTCAAACTCGATTCGACCCATTGGGATTCTTGCATCGTCATCATGGTGGGTGGCATGAGAAACAGATCCAGTTGAGACTTGGAACAAACGCAAGACTCTCGGTGCATCATTTTCTCTGATTTAATAATCAGAAACGTCTAACTCTCGGACGGTTTTTCTTTTCTTAGTCTTTCTAGCTTTAGGGGTGTGAAGTCCTCTGAAAGGGTGTCTTCGTCGTCTTTTTCTGCCTTGTGTTTGCTGTGACGTCAGGTAAGCAGGAATGCTTGACTCGGCATTACCCAGGGCATTTATAGGAGTTTCTCGCCTGCCCAAGATGTATTTACCCGTTTGAAGCAAGACATTTTTGCCTGCTCTCAAGAAAGCTTCTTTGGGATTTTGTTTGTCAATGATGACATTTTGGAGAAATTCTTTATCTTGCGTCAACGCGGCATCTTTCAAGACGTGCAATCCCCGTGTCACCATCGGTTTCAAAATGGGAGCCACTGTACGAAAGGGAGATCTGAGCATATCACCTAAACCATACCCTCGCTGTTGAGCGACTTCTTGGTACACAGGATACATGACTGACAAAAGGTCAGAGTAATCGTTTTCGAAAATGGAGTTTCACTGTGACTTTCCCTTTGGTGAATGGAATATTTTGTCCCAGATCTACTTTTATAGTAATGTTGACAGTGTCGAAATACGACTTACTGACGGGCAAATAGTGAGGATGTACAAATTCGCGGTGAACGTGATAGGTGTTTCCACCTTCCTCGTCAGCGTTCGTGGCAGAATCCACTTTGAAAGGAATGACAAGCAGTAACGGTACGGAGGTGTGTCCCACCACGTTGTACTCCGCCACATCGGAGTACACAAAAATCAAATTCAGTCCTTGGTTCATTTCTACAGGGAATCGAAAATATTTCGCAAAATCCAAGTTACTGGGCATGGCTGGTATTTCGTTTCTAATCTTGATCAACTTGGGGTCTCCATCCAAAATGTCATACAATTCAGGACAAAATATAATGGCCAATACTTTGTCCTCTGAAAATTTCATCATTAAGCGACGAGCTATTTTGTGGTAATCGATCGTGACACTTTTTCTGGCTTTCTCCAAGACTTTACCAAACATGGCATAGAACCTGTCAGCAATGGCGTTCACCAAATGTTGACCACTAAAATAATAGCCTGGGGGAATTTTCAACCGATAAGTGGTTCGTTTAGTTTTGGGGTCTTGTGATTTCATAAAGTCAGCTACACTGCTGAGTTCATCCAAGTGTTGTTGCACTTGAGCGTCATAAAATTCTACCGTAAAAGTGTTTTGATTTTCAACGATGTTCTTGATTTGTGTAGGGTGAATCATTTCTACTAAAGCCACTTCCCAATGGGCTTCGTGATCCAATTGGATGGCCTGAGGTAATTTGGCCGTGTAACAGCACAAAGTGTTATTGGGAAACACCTCCATGGAACTGTCACTGGGTAACGTTAAGTAAAATTGGCTGTTCATAATTCCAGAGTTCTAGTGTTCGAGGAGTCGCTGGAAGTCAGAGGAGTGTCTAAAAGAGAATGGTTAGGGTGACTGTTGGAAGGGGAACTAACGTTGGACGCAGGACTCCCGTTGTTTTTTTTTTCCCGTTAGAAGAGTATTTCAGGGATGTATTGGGAAGAAGGTAACCGATGCAACTGCTAAGTAAAATGGTCCACAATTGTTTGTCTCCTTGTTGCAAACTCAGATTGGCAATGGCAGCACCGATGACACAATACACCACAAAGATTTGGCAGAAAAAGACTATTTGCGTTTTAGGCACACGTTCTTCACACCACACCCACAAGGGTTGCTTTTGTAGATCTTGCAGAGAAGAACTAGGGGAAGGAGTGGTCACTGCGGTAGCTGTGGTTGTGTTGAAGGGCATGATGGTCACTTCTTTTTATAGTCAATGAGTTGCGAAGCGTCGATCCAAGAGTCAAAACTGGGAGGATATCCTTTCCAACTTCCTTTGACTTCTTTGACACGTTTTTTACCCACTTTACGAGTTTTTTGATCGAGAATGCTTTCGATCTCGTACACGTCTTCTTTTTTGGTCACACGTTGTAACTCGGGCAAGTAAAACGTTCTTTTGAACACTTCCCCGTTCATGTCTTCCAATTTACAGACGGGAGGATGACGGCCACGCACACGTTCGGTGACACGAAACAATTCGGTGGTCCAGTTGGGTAAGTAACCTTTGTCAAAAGTGCGTTTGGTTTTGCCAATGTGCACCCAATTTCCTGCTGCTAACACTCCACCTTTCTTGGGGACAGTCACTGTCGGGGACGTATCAAACAGGCTCTCGAAGACGGTCACTTCGTTGTCGGGAGTCACTTCTTGGGGGGCACGTCCGGAAAAATGTGAAAAAATGTATGTCACGTTTCTTCAATTCTTTTTGGAAAGCTTGGTTCAGAAATTCGGTGCCGTTGTCAGTTTGCCATCGAAGAGGGTGACGGCCGCTTTGTTTCAACACCAGTTTGAGGGCTCGCACTAACTCACTGCTCGATTTGGAAGTCAATGGCACGACCCAAGCAAATTTGGAAAAGACATCGATGACACAAAACAAATATTTGTAACCACGATTGTAGGTAACTAAATAAGAGACATCAGCTACATTGGCTTGCCATTGATGATCGATGCCTTCCACTCGGGTGCGACTTCTGGAAAATTTTCGTCGAATGGGCTTATGTAAGGTGTATGTGGCTTGTTCTTGTAACCAGCGTTGCACTTGAGGTAAACGAACACTTTTCAGTTGAGTTTTGGCAGCACGATACAATTTCTAAACTCCTCCGTAACTTGCAGGATGGGATGGATCGTAGTAAATGCTGGCTAACACCTTCTCCATTTTTAATAAGTGACCCACTCTTCGCTGATGCTACTCTGAATGGGACGAGGGTGTGGTTTAAAAACGACTTTACATGTCCAATGTGCCACGGAAGTAGAAGTCGAAGATAGTGGTGTTGGTGGTGGTGGCGGTAATGGAAAGACTTTGGTCTTCTTTTCTTTTTTCACTTCTGCTTTCCCTTCTTTCTTTTTCACTTCTGTCGAAGGTGGAGTGGACATCATCTTTTTAACCCAAGCTTTAAGTTCTTCTCGTTGGGGTTTAGGGGAAGTGGTCAACAAGGACGCTGCAATCTTACTAGGGATGGGAGCTGCTGACGGTGTTTGAAAGACTTCTCTTGCCTCTTCTTCCTCAGTCAACCGTGGGCTGCATATGTCTTGACCTCTGGAGGTGGTAATGGTGGTGTTGGTCAACTTCATATCAAGGCCTTAAAATCTTTCAGAGTGGGTAGAGCTATTTCGTCTAAAGCTTTCTGGTGAAAGAGTTGCAGTCGTTGCAACAATTGACCGTACCGTTGACATTTTACCGTTTCTGACAATGATTGTAATTCGTGTTGCAACTGGGACATATCGGTCAAATGAGGATTGGGAGGTAAATGCGGGGTTCGTTGTTCTTGCCAACGATGGTATTCCATCCATCGTTTGTAAGGGACTAAAGCCAGTTTTCGTCCTTCCATCGGATTTCAAGGATCGCATCTGAGATCTTTTGACTTGAAAGATCCCTTTTATCTTCTTGGACATTTTTATCTTTATCCTCCCAGGATGTTTCCCATCATTCCATATAGTTCTTTCAGCAAGGATCCTCCTATTGTTTCCATTACTCCTTTCAGCAACATGGGCAAAAAGACAAAACTCCTCCGCGTTGCACCAACATCTTTTTCTTTTGACCAATGGGTATTTTCTTTTGGACCATTTCGCAAGGAACGTGTCGATGTTTGGCTAAGCATTCTTTCTGGTGTTTAGACAAAGGTATTGTGCCTTTCAAGACATTCAGACAACATTCGCACACGGTATCGATGACGTCTTTGGAGGCAGTTTGAATGAGTTTTTTCGCATGGGTGGAGGAGCTTTGGACAGGACGGACAAATGTCCCAATGATTGACTAAACGAGGTGGCAGTTCTTTCCTTTTCTTTCCTTTGGGGGTAGAAGAGGAATGTCTTTTTTGGGGTGACATCTTTCCCGGTTGGTTCGTTGGTTCCGTGGCACACAGCAAAAAATACACTAACGTCGATGACTTGTCACACGGTCTTTTATCCTTTTTTGGGGACTATCGCTTCGTCATAAAGGTGATAATGTGTTTTCCAAAATCGGCAAAGTATCCTCCTCTTTGGTGGCTGCTCTTTTTCTTTTGACGAGTGTGTCTTTTCTGGAGGTGACGTCTATGTTTGACTAAGTGTTTTTTTGGATGACGGGACTGTTTTTTCTTTTTCCTTTTCCTTTTTGGACCGGAGAAGGAACACGATGGTAACGGTGTGCACTTCTTGGAGGGGCCATCTTTGGGCGTTCAGCAGCACAACAACATTAAATCTATCGTTTGCCTCAGGTCTTTTTTATATTGGAATGCGTTGCCACTGATTGTCTTTATGTCGTATCAACTTGATAACAGCCAACACACGTGGAGGAGTTCGCAACGGACTAAATCGGGACAGTTCTTGCTTGGACAAATCCAGTAAACTGTGTAACACACCCGTTCTCTCTTGGACTTTGATTTTGGGGGCAGGTACTTTGTGAGCAGCGGCCACTGCAGCTAAAGAGGAAAAGGGTGTCACCGCTGGAGGAGAAGTTTCTGGAGACGCTCTCTTGCGGGTAGATGCTGTTTTCTGTGGACTTTTCTTTTTCTGAGGCTGTGACCTGGTCTTGACACCGTTGCTCTTTTTCTTTTCCTTCTGGGTACGTTTGGGCGTGGCTTTTATCTTGGGGACGACTTTGGGAGCATTAGGATCCCATTTTAAGAGGGAACGAATGATGACACCACCTAGAGAACCGCTTCCTCCAGGTTTCAAAATGATTTGCTTTTTGGTTTGAGTGTCAATGCGAGGATCGGCTAGCTGCGTCAAGGCGACTTTGTTTCTCTCAAACAAACGTTTGGTTTGATGTGGAATCTGAATGATGCCTTGCAGTAATTTACGTGCTGTCACTGTAAACCATCGTAAGACTTCTTTGAGACTAGCTTCTAAGACACGAGCACGTATTTGTGGATTTTTTCGCGACTGATACCGTACAAGGCACGAATCACTTTGATGGGACGATGAGACTGAAGGGACATCATGTTGACGCTGTGTGAGACAGACCCCAAGTGACCGAGGTTTTTATAGATTTTATTTTTGGTGATTGTGGTTGTGGTTAAGTCGACGAAGGGGACGTGTACACGACAGGCCCTCCGTCTTGGCACTAGTGGTGAAACAGATGGGTAAGAAATCGCAAATAATCGGGAGTGGTGGGTTTTAAATCCACGAGTAAATAAGCGTGTGGGGTTTGAGTGGCATCGTCGTACGCATGAGTCAGCCAAGGCGTTCCTGACTGTTTGGCTAAGACTTGCACTTGCGATTTATCTCTAGGGCTTTTAAACAAGACCACGTAATGAGCATTGAGACTGATGGTACGATGGGTTTTACTTTGTTGAAACAAATTTTAGGTGATGTAAATGACACTGGCATTACGATGATGCCCTTTGCGCGTAAACTACAGTTTAATTTCTTCTTCGTCTTCTCCTAACATGTCATCAAAAATAACCAAATGAGTTTGACTATGGTCAGACACGATGCCGTCGTCTTTGCCAGGAATGCCTTCCACAAAGACGATGGAATCGCCTTGACTTTCTCGCAGAAGGCTGTACGCCGATTGCCAGTCTTTGTAACACCACACGATTCGTTGAGGTGGACGATCGATCAAATGATATTTATGTTCGATCAAACGTTTGACAAATTCAGTTTTGCCTGAACCGCTAGGTCCGTCAATGAGCATGTTAAAGGGATGGCGAAGATACAAGGTCTCCCAACTAGTCCGATCAACGTGTTCGTCAATGACTTTGACAGTGGAGGAAGAGGGAGCAGAGACAGTAGAGGTAGCCATAGTAGTAGTGAAAGGAATGTCACTTTTGACACGAGGACAGACAAGACAAGAGTTTTTATATTTTTTTTCAGGACACGTTTATTGTCGTCTTTAAAAGTTAACAACACGAAAGACAAAAATACATAAAAGCCAAATGGCTAAGTACATGAATAAAAGACACATCAAAACGATCATAGTGGAATATAAACAAGTCTCTGTACAACATTTGTGGTGATCAAGAGGTGAAATTGTAGGGACAGTGTGTAATGTTATTAGAGTCTCTACACTCTTTGGCACAGTCACACAAGAGTCCTCCCGGAATGGCCTTTCGGGGATGTCGATAACGGTTCTGTCCTGAAGAGAGTGGTTTTCCTCGGTCACGACTTCTTCTTCTTCTTCTTCTGACACTGTCACTAACACTGGTTTAAAAGTTACTTTTTTCACTGAACGTTTTAATTTTTTAGGATGGCAAATCTTTTGCATAGTGTGCCACTTCTTTTGTCCAAGCCTCAAAGCCCCAACTTTTAAAGTCACGTACATCTTTCCAGTGAGGGTGTAAGTCACAAGCTATACACACGTCATCGTACACATCTTCAGTGCCTAAAAGTTGACGAATCTTGTTTTCCCGTAGAGGTTGAGAAGTATCAAGATGAAAGCGCAAAGCTTTGAGCAGAATGAGTCTCTCGTGTACATTTAAAGGGACCACTTTCATACTTTTTGGAGTGGTATGTACTGTTCGTAAAGAGTCCACAAGGATTTGGCTGGTAAACGAAATCCCAGAAAGCACGTCACTAAGACACACTACACGTCGACCCCAATTCAATGGGCACAGTTCTCGTAATAGACGATCGTAATCCTCCACCGTTTGAATAATGTCATTGATTTCCTTCCACGGAATCTGTTGTATCACGAATGATAAAGGTCGTGGCATGGTAGTCCGTTTTTATACCCTCTTTTGGTCTAAGGTAATAAGTGTACTTTTTGAACAGCCTCGATTTTATTTTAGTACCGTACCAAAAAAGTTTAGTCACTAACTCACACACCACACGTCGCACAGAAGTTTCCTCTTGAACTAGAAAGAATTGTTCCTGTAAAGATTTGTTGTAATCCTCGAACTCGTCCGTTGGAATTCGGTGTATTAGGATCACCTTGTAAGTTGAATGAGTGGCATCCAAAAATTTATGAATTTCACTCGATTCATCAATGTCTGACCATTGCATTCACATTCGTGGTGTGGATAGTAGATATGGGTCTGTTTTATGCATTCGTATTCGTTGGTGTGGATAGTCTATGTGTCTGTTTTATGCATTCTCGTCCGTTGGTGTGGATAGGAGATATTGGGATTTTTTTCTTTCTCCCTTTCTTTTGTGTGTGTATTGGTCTTTGTCCCGATAAAACTCCCTTTATCCTTATCCAATTCATTTCACCTACCTACAATATCGCGTATTCAGGTCAGCCAGTTCAGTGACGTCACACAGTATCGAGTATTCAGGTCAGCCAGTTCAGTGACGTCACTGAAGCTAGAAATATTGAGGCTATAAATATAGACTTGGGTTTTCCACAGGTTGTAGCTATAAATACATACAAGGGTTTTTAAACAGAAATTAGCCAAAAATTGTAGCTAAAAATAGACCCTACCTGTTCCATTCCTCTTGTCGCTATACAGGACCAATATTTTTGTCGCTAGACAGGCCCAATATTTTTTTGTCACTAGACATTCCCAATATTTCCCCATGTTCAATTTCCCTTGTCCGTAGGGTACAAGGTAGGGTCCCGTAATGCTAATTCCCATTTTCCGTAGAAATCTTGACCTTAGGGTACAAAGTAGGGTCCCGTAATGCTAATTCCCATTGTCCGTAGGGTACAAACCCCATTGTCCGTAGGGTACAAAGTAGGGTCCCGTAATGCTAATTCCCATTGTCCGTAGATCGTCCCACTATACTACTTCTAGGTCTCTTAATCTAGAGAGACAATTCGAATCCAAGTTTATAAATGCAAGAAACAAGTTAGTACAGTATAATATTAATAGAGATCCCCATCTTAACTGAGATCAAACGGACACCGATGCAAGTTATACTCAGTTGAATCTCTCGATTCACCAATCAAATTACAGCTTTCATATTTTTAGCAGTGAAAATCTTAATTCGGAACACATCGTTTCCAACAGTAACTCCCCATAACATAAAATGCAACATGTCATCCGATAGGTTATTAGAAACATGTGGACCTGGAATTCCAAAAAGCAACAGACGTGAATCTTTAACGGTATCTGCCAGATTTAATTATCATAAGCATATCTCAATTTTAGTCAAGTTGATGGTATTTAAATAAATCCGTAAATGAGATGTAATGCGTTTTTTCTGAGTCGAGTTACAGAATGTCTTTTTCTTTAAAAAAAAAAAAAAATATGTTTAACTTCACTTTGGGTTTCTGGCTCAAAGTTTTTAGAGTACTGGACGACAAAGGATAACCTAACAATATGTTGATGGAAAACGAATGACCCACCACAGTGCCCGATAAATTCAAACGCAAAACGCAACAGGAGACTGTACCAGTCAAATAAAATGTTTAAGAACAAACTTTTTGTCGTTGTAATAGTTTGCACAATCCTGCGCTTATTACTTTTCACAAAAATTAAGTTTACTTCTGGTAATCTGCACCAAGAGCTAGAGATCAACAGGGTTTGCAAGAGTCTCCTTAAACGATATAAGTAGTAGGTGTGCCGATTGGCATATAACAAACTACAAATGATGACATCATTTGCATTAAACTTCTCGATATGGCATCCTTTTTTCAAAGACACACTGTTATGTATATTGAATTTCTATTATTTGTTGGCTTTTCTTAATGATTATATACTATATACATTTATATTTTGAACCTGACCTTGCCCAAAAGCAAGTTCACTGTGTATCTCACCAGGGACATTTATTTTGTAAACAACATAATACATAGCTAATATTTCTCTTTGAGTATTCATTCAATATTAGAATCATTATCAGTGAACGTAGACATGCTTATCTTTCTCTGAGTCTATGACATTGGATTTCCCCCATGAAAAAACATTGTATATCTGATATTGTCCAATTTTAGTAATAGACCTTACCATGTCGACAACATAGAATGTTATAGAACTCAACATTTGATCCTCATCCTTGTTACAGTTTTGTGAATTAACTTTTTATATAAATTTGTTTACTTGTGAAATTATTCATTCTTTCTATAACATATTGAATCAGAAGCAATCTTATTGTTGTGTTCAGGCTTCATTTTTGGTGGAATTATTTATATAAATTATTATTCACTGGAAATGCAAAGTGCTCTCGATAATATTCTTGGGCAGAAAATTAATTTGGAATTATAATGAATTCACGCAAGAATATTTGTGGATTATATTATTGCGATACATCAAAATATTCTTAGTATATCACCACAATCTATGCTACTGGCACATTAGCACGTTCGAGACTTGAGGCACATCAACAAATTCAATATTGGAATATATCTGGAATACCACTGCAATTCAAATCGAACTTTATGCATTTGGACATGTGACAGAACTTTCAATACTATTTGGGATATAATTCACAATACTGCGTAAGCTGATTTTTAAACTTTCAGTTCGCATTCTAAGGAAATACATTATTTGCTGAATTTGACAATAGAGCTGTAACTCATACACATATGTGATGCATTGTTTTTAGCGGTGATGTTTATGTTGAAAGATTCCGCAGGTTCCAAGAATGATATCCCCTTATCTAGGATTTATCCTAAATATTATTATTTAATGTAGGTACAAGTTAAGGCATTTATTCAATAAAGAGGAATTGTCCACCTATTGTTTGAAAAAGAAATTGCAATTGGTAACTGAGTTGAATTTCTGCTGATAACAGTGACAACTAATGCATTATGTAGTTGGGCTGTGATTAACCTAATAAAATTTTATTATATTTTGTTTGATACGATAACGAAACGATAAAAATTGTTGTAAGTAAAGCAGCTGTTGCAGATGGCTTCCAACTGGTTTGGTGATAGCACCCGAAGCCAATATTTTAAGCATAAATTTTTTTTGGAAGTTTCCCTGAAACTCCTGGTGTTTTTACTGAAATAACAATTTTTGGAAGAAATCAAAGGGGACAAAAATACAAATACATGAATTGGAGGAATGGTTCATTGAATAATCTACTGAAACATTACACAAAGAATTTAGTAAACGATTTTCATACGAAGGGTCTATGCTAGTCACGTGGATGAAACGTGGAATGCCAAATGCAATGGATGTGGAGTAAACGATGCAACTGAACGCGATGAAATTAAAACATCGCTGATGGGAGAAAGACTAGAAGAAAAGAAGATAGTACTAATAAAAAACAACGACATGGTACAAGTGAGAAACGTGAGAAGGCGACTATAATGTAGACAATGTCCTAGCAGGGTAATAATGACATAAGCAAAGAAACAACAAGAGATAAAGTATTCAAATCTAAATGTGATTCAAACTACATCTTAAAAAGAATAAAATTAGATATAATATAAAAGACAAAAACTAGTCTATGATATTTTAAACATAATTATGATGCAATCATGGTGAAATTTTAACATCTCTTGAATTTCACACCAGGAAGATACAGTAACTATGTCATCAACTACGTATTTATTCCAGGACAAAATTGTTAATATGGACAATTTTAGCTGATATCTAAAACATTTTGATACAAAGGATTGACACAAACTCAACCAAGGTCAGTTGATATGGAAGAAGTTCCTACACCGCATGGATGAAGTAAAATCTAGCAAACATTTTACAGTGTTTAGTACTACAGATTTTCAAGACTCATGTACACATGCGGAACAGAAGAGCTTCTAGTAAGCACGAAAACAATGACCTTGGCACAATTTTCATCGAATAGTAATTTAAGTTCCAGTTCAAACATTCTATGTTGCAATCTATCTCTGATACATTCTCTGCTGTAAAATCCTATAGAACCTATAATAAAAAGTGATAGAGGAACTAGAAAACATAAAGAAAAAACTGACAATGTTTTAACTGTTCGGTCACATAATCAAACAGAATAGAGAAAGCTAAACTGAAGCTTTCGTCTTCACACTAAGGACTTCATCAGCAGACTGATTTAATCTCTACTAACTGTTAACATGGTGAGTGAAGTTACACAGATTGTGCCAGATATGCAGCAGGTTATAAAGGCCCCCGTCCCTGTTTAGCGTCGGTTTGTACAGGGGGATCTAGATCGATTCTTTAACCCCTCCACTCAAACCAAGCTTGTTCTCGATCTAAGATTTTTACTGAGCTCCAAGTTATAGTATGGCCAGGGCAAACATTGTGGATGCACCGTGATACTTCAAGCGAGCTTGAACTTGGTCTTCTTACTTACAACCTCCCGCATATCTGGGACAATTTTGTAATCCATCTACCTTTATTTATTAAGTTCTTTAACTAAATGTTCAAAGCTCGTCTTTTGATTCCATCCCTATATAATATTTGTAATGCGACCTACATGTTCTTTTATATTCACTTGTTAACTGAATACCTAAAGCTCTTTTCCTGATTAAAGCACTGGAATTTGCATAACGTTTTAAAGCTTTAAAGCGCGTTCATCTCTCATGGATAATACATTAGAAAAATTGTACTTGTAATTTATAAAGGAACAAACTGTACGGTTGTATAAAAACTCACTAGTCCATTCAAAATCAATCACTGGATTTTACGGAATAATTTATGGAGCCAATACAGTAATTAGAATCTGTACCTTTAGACTAAACGATTATTTTGACACAGATTGTTTGGACAAACATGAAAGCAAATAGAAAGAAAAGAGGAAAGGTTTAGTACAAGTGTCTACTTCGAGATCTAATATCAGACGCTCGTGAAGATGGTACAAACAGGAATTTAAAAAAAAAATATTATGGAATTTAGAAAAAGGCAGAAGAATTTCGTTCATAAAACAACGTGAAACAAACTAAGGAGACTTTGGTGGGAAGATTAAATAGGAAACATTTGAAATCAAAATGATGTCAGAATAGCATACATGTTGGATAGGTGTGCACAAGCAAACTAAAAAACGCAACGAAATCGTTAAAAGATATTAGGATAAAATAACCAAAGATCGACTAATTTCTGAGAACATTTTGCAATGTGAGAAATGTCTTCAGAGAAGGAGCTTCACAAAATAATAAAGAAACAAACTTGAGGAGGATGACACTATTGATAATTGCAGTCATACTCCTCAGAGTGAGTTACCTCCGCTTAAATTTCAGATAATGCCACTGCCTAAACAAGATGATGTATACTAGAAATCTGCAGCAATGTTTTCTTACAATCCAGCATGGCTTTCCAAAGAATGAGTCAAAAGTAACAGCCAAATTGAAAATGCTGTGCTTATATAAGGAGATCTAGCACTGTAATAGTAAATATATCAATCTTACCGTCATATATTCATCACTACAGAATGGCGATTCAGCATGAAGCGAACTTGCGTTCAAATGGTTTGTGAAGAGAAGCAGTTTGAGATTCCTCTCCACAGTTTCGTATTTTGCACAGGGTTATATTTTAAAGAAAATGCAAGTTCTAATCTTCGATCTGTGGGATCATCTGTTATTTAATGGAGTCTTCAGAAATGCTAACATTGGCGTAAATTAATTTTATTTAAGCATTCGTTTTGTACAGGATGCTGCAGGTATAAAGCTCAGTTTGAATAAGACAGCGTTCAAATGTGAAACTATGTTCTCAGAGTGAACACCCAGTGTTTGATACAAAGATCAAATTACAAAAGTATAACTAACAGATTTTCTTCAAGTTTCGTCTTTAGAAAGTACTTCAGTCTCATCACAAGTGTAGGTGTTGGAAATGTCGTTCATTAAAACATGGAGAGTGCAATACCACATTTTAGCTATTTTTCAAACATATTTGCAAATTCATAAGCTTGATCTAAAGAGGTACAAAACTCGTGTGGCTTAGAAACACGACAGAATCGCCCGCTAAACGCAGATGAAAGTTTGTTCGAATGATATTAAATGAAAAAGTCTCAATCGTCTGGCATTTTGCATTGCAACGGTTTAACCGCTAGCAGAATAGAACATACGTGACAGCAAGAGCAATTTCTCTTATCCGTGTTGAACGAAGTCTCAATTGTCTTAAAACTCATGTATCGGCAGGTACTCGGCCTTTTCGGCCACTTGAGAGAAAAATAACTCATTTGAAAATAATGATCTTTTCCGTTGCATGCTGGCAAGTGATTTCAGATGTAAATCTCGGCCATTTTGAACTTGCCTGGTTGTTATTAACAGTGCGACGATAGCCAGAATAATCAACAATTGGTCCATGAAGTCAAGCGACCAAGCCTTCCATTCTGCTGTTCCATAATCGATTATAAACTATTAAAGTTTTCTATTTTAAACTGATTTAAAAAGAAATCTTTTAATAACAGTAAAATATGAAAATAACAGCCTTCAGGTATTATAGCCGTGCGCTTATTGAGCGCAATTCAAGCGGCAATAACAAAGAAGACAAATATGCCCTGATAAACCTTTCAACTTAAATGAACACCATCAACGTGTTCATTAACAAGTATACAAAGCTTATATGGTTAATGCCACAAAAAGTTCTTAAACGTTTCCAAATGATTAACATCGACCGTTGACAGGATATGAGGAACCAATAATCAATCCAAACATTAGTGTCATTATGTCATAATAATCTTAGTGACATCACTCGATGACGTATCATCACTGGTTGTAACGTAAAAGATATTATTATATGCTCATTTGTGTCAGCGTAAACTTTGCATTGTCAGAATTGTGCAGCACATTACGAGACTGAACACCTTCATACTGCACGCACGTGTACGACACGTGTGCCTGAAGATGGTATAGTCTATTAGGAACTACATTGTAAACAAATTATGTACACTCATGTGGTAGAGGCTTTAGGTTTTGGTTGATTTAATTTGTTTGTGAATGAACTAAAGCAGCTGTTTCGTCAATTTGAAAGTATAGATGATAAAGTTAACGACGAGCACGAGTTCATCGAGTCAGAAACGAAACTTTCCAAGAAGCAGATGAATGAGTGTGATATTCACAATGTCAAGAACAAACGTGAGGACGAAGTAATTGAAAATAACGTTCTGGTCACTGAAACAGTTATTTAGGAGAATATTCATATCTTTTCGCAAATAGAATGGTTAAGACTATGTCGAGTGCTCACTAGGGTCTAAAAATATGCCATAGAAAAGCATACTGATGCCAAGTGCTCTCGCATATCTATCAGAGACGTACCATTTTACAAGTCTGTCAAAAAACTACATTCGAGAAAAAAAAATTCAAGTGAAGGTTTTGGTAGGAAACTAAGAGTCTCAGAGCCAATAAGCCAAGACGACCAAAAAGTATTATTTCCGCTGGGTAAATGGAGTATCACACGACAGCTGCATTTCAGTTTTCCCCCGTGTAACTATTTTGATACAATGTTAGGCTAGCGATAAAAAACAATGTGTAATACAGGTCATAGCTACGGTCCATCCAACAGGGAGATGCCAGTGACAGGGCATAAACATGTTTTCTTTAGCAGATCATAAGAATGGTAATAATTATATTTTCATTTATGCATCTTGAATTTCCTCAAATTGTACTTTGTTAGTTAGTTCGTCAAATATGAATAACATATCCTGCAAAACCTGATACACACGGAAGTTGTACTGGAATTTCGAGTAGCCCACATATCCAGAGCTGAAATTCATTCACCTTACTGGACTGAATTGACGCAATAATCCAATCCCTCATAATCAGAAAAGCAGAATTGAATTGGATTAACATAGAAACAAAATCCATGCACATTCAGTCACAATATGACTCTAAATTTCAAGTTTAAGTTCACCAAAAATACAAACTCGTTTTCATCTGAAAAATACTGCTCTCCGCAAGAACGTGCAGTATTTTGTCAGAAAAACACGTTCATATTCCAGGAAATCCATAAAAACAATAAATGTTTGTTCAGTATTGGGCTCTCT
>JAECUM010044993.1:0-40197 GCA_016617855.1 Megalonaias nervosa
TGTTTTAAAAATAAAAATCATACAATATTTTATACGCACAAAATTAAATAAAATCACAATATATAATAAAGATAAAAATCCCTGTACATAAAACAAATACGTAAGCTGAGCATATGCTATGAGTTTTGATGGCATTGTTATTTATTACGTTTGAAACAATTAGCAGCAGAAACATTGCATTATTTAGAAGACATTGTCTAAAGCAGCAGAGAGGGTGAACCCTACAACTTTTTCCGAGGGTCTGTTAGCAAGAATAAAGGTTCCTACGAAGGGCCGAAAAATAAGGTCATAAACGCTAAACCGAATCCGCTAACCGAACATATTTCGTTGTTGCGGTAAACAGGCCATAATAACGAAATCGACGGGTTAGTTCATTTTTGTTACTCGTTCGTGGATATATTTGTTTTAAATTTTAGGTGCCTTTTGTTTGCGTCTCACACTCATTTTTTGTCAGTTCACCCTCTCTGCTGTTCATTTTCGTAGGAAGCTTTATTTTTCAGACAAATGACAATTCAAGCAAGTGGTCTGTTCACCTCCTCTGCTGCTTTAATTAAATCATTGTTATATCAATAATGCTTGGAGAACCACACTCAGCTAAATTAGCTCGAGAGTGACTAGAGGCAATTAAAAAATATTTACCTTCCGTGATTCTGTCAAGCAACAACTACAAGCGCGTCAGAAGTCTCAGGTTGAATTTGCAGAAGGTGCAGAACAATTATTTAAACCTGTTACAGAAACTACTAAAGGTCTTCTTCCTACGTTAGAGAAGACCGCTGAAGCAACTGGAAAAATAGCAGAAAGAACTAAGAAAACAAAAAAGATTTTACGAGAACTTCCGGCTGAAATAGCTGCTGCTCAACCAATGCAACAATGCAACAAATACTTGAAGGTATTGACCAAGCTCGTGCTGGAGTAGGTGATATAAAAGATCGTATATCGGAACCAGAAAAAGAATCAGAAGCAAGAGCCAGGGTTAGTCTGGTTGATAAGTTTACTAAAGAAGCTATTAATCTTATTAAAAAAGCCAAAGATCTAAAATTAGGTGAGATTGCTGCGAAAAGTTATTATGATCGAAAACAATTTTTAAAATCTGAATTCGCTGATGATCCCGTAAATGAGGATACTTGGCGCAAATGGATATATCGCATACACAATAACGTTAATCAAGCTCGAAACAGCGATCCAAAATATATTGATTATAAAAATAAGATAGATAACTATATTGCACAACAACAACAATTGTCACCACCACAACAACAACAATTATCACCACCATCAATACAACAAATACTAGAACAAACACGACAACAAAAACAAAAACCACAATCTCCAGAATCACCCAAAAAAGTAAAAAGACAACAACAGAAACCAAGTAAAGAAGAAGAAGAATATGATTTATTTAAAGAATTAGGACTATCAGAACCTTCTACCGCAACCGTTTTTACTACTCAAGGAAGTGGCCTTATTACTTGTCCCAATAACGTTCTTGCCGACGTGGATAGATTAGAAATCCTTATTGGAGGAAAAAGAGCTGGTAATAATTCTCCAGAAATAATTAATGAAGCAGCTGATAGTTGTAAACGATTATTTACAGGTGGTATCATGGATATTAATGTGTATCGGTCTCTAATTAATGAAATCGCCGATGACTACCTCAGTGATTAAGTATGTAATTAGATACAATGACTATAATAAGATGATCATACATAATACTCAACGTGGACCGACCATGGTCAGGGTAATAAATTCACGATTACCAGTATACAAAACGACCTACGGAGATGGACTAGGTGATGTTGTTCAAAGTCTATTTAGAAGGATAGCCCCAAAAGCAATACCGATTGCAAAGCAACTGGGAATGAAAGCTATTGATGTTGTTCGTGAAAAAGGTGTTGGTGCTGTTGGTGATGTTGCTAGTAAAGCATTCTCAGCAATCAAAGATAGACTAGCACGATTAATACGACGAGAACCTCAACCAGTAAAATTACCCAGCACTGAAATGATGCCCGCAAATGTTAGTAAAATAATAAATCAAGCTGCGAATCAAAAACTAGAAGAGTTGGCTGATGTACCACTATCAGAAAAAGAAAAACATATAACCGCTAGTCTAATAGCTGGAAGTGGTCTTCGTGTTAGACGATAATAAATATATTAAACATGTTCAAACGTATATCTGATCCTGCATTTGACATGGACGCACCAGTGCTCAAGGATGAGTCTGTGCGAGATTATCAATATTACTCTTATGAAGCACGGCAACCAGATCAGCGTGGACGAATTGAATTACAAGTTCAAGGTACAAGTAGATATTTCTTACCCGCTGAGGCATTTATTGAAGTCGAAGGTAGACATTTAAGATTAAATAATACGGATTATGGAATTGGTGATCGAGTTGGTTTTGTCAATAATGGTATTATGGCGTTATTTAAAAGTGCAGCATACAATATTGATGGACGAGATATTGAAATCTGTCATAACGATGTTGATGTTGCCACAACGATACTTGGTCTTGCAAGATACAACGATGATTACTCAAGATCAGCTGGTCCATCAATGATGTTTACCAAAGATACAACTGATCATCCAGAGCACAGAAATGTAACATTATATGCAACCGGGGACACAGTTGTATCAATGAATGAAAATTTCAACTTAGGATTCGCAGCACGTCGAGCAATGCTGGGCGACGATGAAAGATTTTCATGTGCGATTCCACTGTCACACATCTTTGGATTTTGTAGAAATGTTAGAAAGGTTATTTTTGGAGCCAAGCTTACAATTGTACTCGTACGAAAAAATACCGACGATGATTCAATATGGCACACTGAAGGAGCTAACGCAGGTGAAACTGCGGCACTTCATGGTAAAGTAACACTGACAAAACTTTCATTGTGGATGCCAGCAATGACACCGTCGTTAATCGAAGAACAGCGGTTACTTTCTTTTATGGACAGCGGAGGTAAATCAGTGTTGTCATAGCTAACAATGACCACGGATTCTATTCAAAGTAACGTTAACGGTTTATTTATATGGCAAATAGCATCACAACAAGGTTTTTCTGCACCACGACATATATTTGTTGCACTTCAAGATGTTACGCGAGTAAACTCACAATTACGAAATATTATGGGATTTGACGGACTCGGTGTTACTGAGGTTTCTTTATGGATAAATGGACATCAAGAACCAGCCGAAGATATTTTGTTAAATTTTGAACAAAACATCGTTGCACGTGCATACCATCGATTAATGACATTTATGGGACGTGATCAGAATATTGATACTGGTTTACAAATATCTCAACGGGATTTTACGACGTTGTATCCGATTTATTACTTTTCACTGGAACATTTGGATTTATTCAGACTCGTGTTAACAGAAATGCTGTAGCTATTCCCAATTACAGAGCGATCGCTGTTATATTTAGCGATAAATGAATGTTATTTGAAGTTGTTGATGGAAGAATGCGAGTCATTGATGCACCAGTGGAAAACATGTAATTAGATCGCTCATAATATTATAATATCATATAATCACGTTAGTGTCAGTCTGACTCCTGGTCAGATTAAAAAGCTACAATCAGCATCAAGAGATAGCTGTGGAATAAAAATATCTCTAAAGAAAGAACAGATCGAAGGTGGTCCGAATAAGCTATCATTATCAGAACGTCAGCTCAGGCACTTCAATAAAGCCAAACAATCAAAGAACGGCATATGTCTTAATCTTTCTGCGGGTGCCATCAAAGACATCGCTAAGACGGGTGGTATATTTCCACTTCTTGCAACTATACCAGCATTAATAGCCGCTGCAGCCCCAGCTGTTGAAAAAGCAGCTGCGTTAGGCGCTGTTGGAACTGCTGCTGGAATGGCATTAAAGAAAGGAACGGGTCAAGGAATAAAAACCTCCAAAAAAAGGGAAGGGGTCTAATATTGCCAGTGGCCCCATATTCGTGGTACGGAAGAGGTCTAAGACTTCCCGGGACAGTTAGTTGATTCTGCCCATGTCCAATTTTGATTTACTTGATGCCGCTGAAAAATTAAAAATCAAAAATTTCAGAGGAGTTTTTATGCGTGATCAATTACCAAAACAACCAAACAATATTGAAACTGGTATTATTAATCTCGATAAAAAGTCTGGTCCAGGCACTCACTGGGTTGCATATGCAATTGATCCACGTGGAATTATTTATTTCAATTCATATGGACTAGCACCACCAAAAGATTTCTTAAAATATATTGACAAATTTCAAAACATTCCCTATGGTATTCAACGCTACCAACACAAAAAAATAACCGACTCGCCGATATGTGGCCGTGAAGCACTAGCAGTACTTGATGCTGTATCAAGATCAACAAAACCACCTCATAAAGCTGTACACGAATATACGAGTTCTGTTTTAAATAATCGCTAATCATATAATGGTAGATATTTACGGAAGATCAGCTAAAACTAAAACCCAACAAGCACCAGGTGAAGACTTACTCAAACGAGTAACAAGGCAGATTAATGATGAGTTATCTGACATGCTCAATCTTGCCAACGTTGATCAAAACGAACTTGTTACATGTCAAAACCGTGAAGGAAAATTAAAAACGAGTAATATTTCAATCAGTGATATTATTATTCGTAATCGATTATCGCGAGGTCTTGTTGCTGTATACGACAAAGAGGGCAAACTTGTTCCTAATGTTGTTAGTCCGTCGTCGATCCGAGATAGCATAAGTGAACGAGTGTTAAAAGCCAGTGATATAATGAACGGCATCATTAACATGAATAACAATAAAATTATTAATGTAGGAGAACCGACGGATAATCTCGACGCTGCAACGAAAAAATACGTCGATGTTATGACAACTTCGTTGTCGACGATCAATGATGGAATGACCGCATTTTGAACTGAATGTTTTAATCATGTACAAACGTTTCTGAATTTTCGTAGGAACTTAAACAAAACCATTGAAGAATTTTTTGGAAAACCAGCAGTTGTTGATATTAATCTCGCAGACGTTAACATGAAACTCAATGATAATGTCAGTGGAATTCCTAATATCGTTCAAAAAACTAATCTGATTAAAATTTTACACAAACAAATTAGCAATATTGTGTACACAGTAACATCAGGATCATCAACATGGACACCGCAAAATAACACTATCAAACATACCGCAGAAGTGACTGGCGTGTACAGGCTGTCCGTGTTCAGTTCTGCAAAATTTAGGATTTTTACTACATTTCCATGGCGTCATTCAACCGATGCTTTTTTCTGGAACTGTATCTATTATATTAAATAAAGACGGTGAAGAAATATTTATACTGAAACCATCCGATAAAAAAATAACCACAGCGCCTTATTGGTGGTGTCTGGAATTTGTGGCCGAAACTCCTCAATTAATTACTTAATTAAATGACAACGTCATTAAGTATAATGAATCAAACCTCAATCGACGTTCAACGTCACAAATACAATCAAATATGTAAGTGTCAGATTGAACTTAAAAATATCACAGTAAAAGTAAAACAATATCGCAGACGTATGCTTGTCATAGATATAGTTGTTTATTCAGTTTCTGCTATTATTGCTGGAACCGGATTATTATTATCAACAATAACAATGACAGCGCCTGCAGTTGTAACAATTGCCGTTTCAACTTCAACGACTATCGCAGGCATTCTCAGTATTATCGCTAAGAAGATAGCTACATGTACAAATGATAAATTACACGAGTATATAATAAAATTACATACAGCAACAACAGCTTATTCTAAACTATCGTCATATCTTTCGTCGTACCTCAGCGATGGTAAAATATCTGATGAGGAGTTCGCAACGATAATGAAAGCCTACGATGAAGTATTCCTTGACAATAGCCAAGGCGAAAAAATGGAGAATTAAATTCCCGATTTAAAATAATAACAATAATAATAATGTCAACGTCCTTGACTGAGTCAAGAGAATTATTACAACAGATCGTCACTAATACAGCACCGTCAAAAACTACTATGATATCATTAAGTTCGACCAATCCTGAATTCAGTATTAATTTTTCAATTGCAATTCCAGCAAAAGAAATAGCATTAGCACAATCACGAGTTTATTATAGTTGGCCAAATATTAGGTCAAAATCGTTTGGTGGACTACAACCGGATAATTCATTAGTATTTGCTAATAAAATCAAACCCGATGGACTTCCTGATTGGCAAGTAGTTAGTATTCCAACGGGCATTTATAAAATGGAACAAATGAATGATGAATTCCAGCGCAGAATTAAATCCATTACAGGAAAAGAATCGAAGATTGCCATTACTGTTCACGAACCAACGTTGTCATCAGCCATTGAAATATTATCACCGGATTACGCCGTGGACATATATCAGTCTTCGATTAGATCACTATTAGGGTGGCCTAAAGTTACACCGGTTTATCAAGGACCACCAGAAGCACGACAAGATGAATTTTTTACAACGAAAAAAAAAAATATATAAAAAACCGGACGTTTATCTCAACGGAATTCCTGATGTCGAATATTCTATACTTGATTGGTAGGACAGAAGATTATACTGGTACTGATGGAACGTGGCTTCCTCGTTATGGTCATCATTCTGTAACCGACATCAAACGTGATCCAGCAACAGGACGGGCTATACGCGTTAATGATAAAGAAGTTGAAGTCCCCTATGAAAAACCGATCGATGGATGGGTTGCTTCAATCGAATTTGAACATAATGATAAAATCAATGATTTAAAAAATTTATTTTTATCGTTATCACAAGTCTACGACGAGGATATAAAAATAAATATTATTGAAACAATACAACATCTAAATAAACTCAGATCAGATATGTACATCATTAATCGATCTTTTATCTTAAAAATGCTTGAAGATGATAAATTACATCCAAACACAAATATCATGAAAACTTTTCTTGATTATTATGGAACAACCAAAGAAAAAATCTCAACATTTACAATACAAAAACTAGATTCAGATAGATTAAAAAGGAGACTCGCAGATGTTATCAACAATAACTTTCCCAGAATCCTCGGATCATGGAGAAAAATAGCCCCACCAGCAGGTGTTCTCAGGTATAATAATAATCCGTATGGTGAAGGTCGTCATATTTCTCCTGGTATTGTTAATATAACATCAACGATCACAGTCAGTCTAGTATGTGATGTAATTGATGGCAGCTATCAAGCAGATCTTTCAAAGTCTAGCCAGGCCCAGCAAGGATATATATTATATTCATTTAGTCCTCAAGCTCCACCTGGGTGGTTAATTGTATCTGAGCCAATTAACCCCGTTTATCTACGTGTACATAATCCACTATTATCGAAGATACATTTCAAACTTACTGACCAGGCTGGACACGTTCTGGATTTAAGAAATGAGGAATTGTTTATTAATCTGTATGTGAGATCGTAGAACGTCTCGGTAAATCATAAAAATAAAAAAAAAATAATCTGATTCTGAAAAGATAATTATATTATTTTTTCAAGTTGATTTTTCATAATCTGATGGGCTAAATACCCCATCAATTATTACATTTTGCTAGATTGTTCATTTAATCGTGCAAATACTCCATAAATTATTAAATTTTGCTAGATTTTTCATTTAGTCGTGCAAATACCCCATCAATTATTAAATTTTGCTAGATTTCTTCAATTTGATGGGTTGAACAGTACTCAAAATCATTAAAATCTGAATAAATAATCAATTCCTGTAATTGAGGCAATTGTATATGAATCGAGATAACTCTGTTCTCTCTGTAGAGTAAATTAAGCAATTATCCCCCCCCCGTTACTGCGTCGATTCATAAGACCACGGAGATAGTTTCTGTTTTCTTTCATCAAACGGTTATTATTTAGTGATTTAATTGTTCTCTGTAAGCAATTAGCTGTCATTGGAGCAATAATTTGTAACAGAGAAGGATATTTATGCACCTTTTGACTCTGATGACTTTAAATCACGTCGGCTTAAACAAGTGCGTAATTACAAATTCAGGTTATTTTTAGCTGGTTGTATACATGTATTTTGACCCAACAAACGAGAACTTATACAGAAAATGTGATATTTTATACAGTAAATTTTATGAAGTGTGTTTGGAAATTGAAATATATACAGTTTATAATGATTTGATTTTATTCACTATGCCTGCTTATAACCACGGAATTTATTAGATCTTTCAGGTAACAGGCTATATTGATCTGCATGTACTCTTCAGCTTCCGGACTTACTGTGTAGAATTATTATTTGTCTGGAGATGAAGTAAATCTACGCTACAGTTTTACAATAATTATGATTTTTATTCATTATATTGGTCGTACGTAATTTGCCTGCTTATTCAGTATTGGGTTAACTATATAATAATTTTAAAACGTATATTTGTATGAATCGGAAAGTGGTGCAGTGTTATAGCGTTGGATTCTCGTACTCAAGGTCCGTGGTTCGATTCCCATGATCGACATATGTCAATGGAGGCGATTTTGATGCCATTTATCTAAGATAATTGGGGATCCGGAGAAACCCTCGAAATCCACAACAGACAAAATATACTCTCCCACCATGTCAACACGTGGTGGATGTACTTTTGCACTCCCTGGGGTTGATTATGGGGGGGGGGTGGAGAGTGTACAAAATCTGTTGGACGTAGATAAGGCCCCCGTATACCGTCCATTAGGATAAGTTTATGTCTTGTGTCGTCGTAATCATATGTATATAATCATATAATCGTAATCATATGTATATAATCATAATCATATGTATATAATCATAATCATAATCATCTTCAAAAAACAGTCCCCCTCTGACCCTCTGAGCTTGCTAGAATGTCGTTTGGCAATCTAGGGGTTCACATGGGGTTATGGGGACTATTATTTTTATTATTATCATAATCTGATTTATAAAAATTTATTATTATTATCTGATTTAGTAATATTTATGATGTCAATTATTTTTTATTTTAAAGAAATATTTATTATATAATGAACTACGAAAACATTAATGATATTATTTCTGCTATTGAAAAATTAAAACATGACGGAATAAAGATATCTGATAATCTTAATCCTCAGAAAATTATATGTGATTTTGAATCATAACAACAACGAAAATTTGAAATTAAATACACATTACCATCCAATTATAGATTCATGAAATTAATTTATCAATCTATGTTAGAATCCTTGGCAATGGTAGACGACACACAGGTGAAACTATTTATACCTCTTGCACGTTGAATCGAAAAAATAAGATCCGAATTGTCTCACGAGTACGAAAGAAAAAAGATTGTGAACAATCGTGTAATGCAATTGAGAAAGATTATGTTATTTGATTCTGTCAAAAGTGAAACAAGTGACACTGAGAGCAGCGACAGTGAAGGTGGACCCTTGACTGTGGTGATGGCTAAACAAAACCCTTGGCAAAATTGACAGAGTTGAACTATACAGTAAAAAAATATTTATTTATTCTGGGGTTTTTTTATTTTAAGTTAGGAGGACAGAGTTATCTGACATATTCAAATATTATCCGCTGATCATATTTTATTGAAAATGCAGATTTGTATGTTTTATTTGCGACAAGTTGTACCGATTGCGGATGTATACAAAAATATTTGGCAGCTGCATTTATTGATGGAAAAGTTATTTCTTGGCCTGTTTCTGCATTTACGGCTTTAATAGCTCTCTTTCCAAATACTTTACACTTTCCTGTATTTCCACGTGCAGAATTCTGATTCTGTGTAATAGCTTGCAGGTTACATAAATGATTATTTTTTGGATTTCCATCAATATGATCAATTACAAGTCCATCTTTAATGACCCCATGAAAACATTCATAGATGAATCTATGTGAGAAATAATTTTTATTTCCACCGGTATTAAATACAAAATAACCAAATTTATCAACACTACTGACTGGTTTTTTCAATTGGCAGTTTCTGATCACACCATAATGAGATGCTTCGTAATTTTTAATAATTGGATGTGCTACAAACTCATTTTGCTCCATTTATATAATAATATTATTTGTTTAAATCATTATTTTGAAAATCTAGCAAGATAATCTTCTGCGGTTTTTATAGGAGATTCGACATTTTTTTTATCATGATATCGTTTTAGTTCTCTGTATTTTTTACCACCGCATTTTACACATAACTGAGTTTTTCCTCTGACTCCAACACCACATTGCACACACGGTTTTGGTCCTAGACTCCCATGTCTAACGCTTTGCATATGGTAGCCGCAGAATTCATTTACGCATGCTTTGTTACAAGAAGTATATCCGATCATAAGCCAATTTCATCGATTCTTTGTTTGAATCATTATATATATATTAAAATTCAATTTAAATATATATTTGTCTTAATTATAATAATGGAGGAATTATCCGCAATTGAACCTTCCGCCGTCTCAGCGGGAGCTAGATTTGATCTTGGACAGACTACAGAAATCTAAATTTAGTTTTTCGATGCAAGATCTGGCTTTAACAAATATGGATATAACTAAACGTATCCGTGAAGCCAAGAAGGAATTTCAGACGATGGTGCGGCTCATGTGTGGTCGACATTCAGGATTATGAATACCATCGATGCTAGAATGAGTGACGAACGAGGTAGAGATATTATTAACTATCTCGACAATCAGCGATATATTATTCTAGTAAAATTTATTGCAAATACAGACGAAGTCACTTGGATTATTCGTGATAAGCGCGACCCTATACGCGTTACTGGAAATAATACTGTTACATTAAATAACAAATCCAAGCCAGGAATACTGACTGGTATTGTAAACCGTATTATGAACGAGCGTATCCTGTAACTGCAGTTGTTTATGCACTGTATCCGCTAAATAATAAACCTAACGTTGGAGATCTCAGGCCGATGAAATTGTCAAGTAGACTAAACTGCGTAGCTGAGCGAGTTATGGAACATTTCTCAAAAGTAATATGTGGAAAAGGTTTAACGGATCTAAGACGTGAAAAAATAAATACATGGGCAGAAACAGTTAAAGATACCGGAGCATCTATCAGCGACGTTGCTAAGCTAGAAAAGAAATTAAGATTTCCAATAGCAGTAAAAACACTAGCCGGAGAAATTTTGTACAAACCAAAATATATAAAAAATGGAACCCCTATAACAATCATTGATTATAACGCACATGCATGGACTAATGCTGTAACAATATTTCCACGGGATAGGACAGTTAAATTTTAAAGCGATTATATATTCGACGCTATAAATGATATTAGTAAGAATGACCCTGTATCTGTCTGGTTATTTCAGAGTTCAGATTCGTATTACGATCAGTTTGTAAGACCTAACGGAGAAATTTATCGTGCAGAACCTTTTCAAGAAGAAATGAAGAATCTTGCATTGAAATATACTTCTGACGATGTCGTGGTTGAAGGATTATTAAATAATTGTTTTACAGTTCCATCGGTTGCTGCTCACTTTGCACAAGAGAAAAATTCATGGAAACCGACACGATTAGAATTCCTTGAAAACATCCAACACAGTTGTATCGAATACGGACACGGTGGATTATGGAATGCCAAATATGATTATAGCGACGTTATCTCAGTTGATATGGTAATGTGTTATCCTGGAAGTTTTCTTGGATAAGGAGAGTGTTCTGAATACTTTAAGAGATTTGGACATCCATCACAAGCGATGACCATTGTTGCAATAAACGGACCCTTACCAGATTTTGACTTAACCGGATTTGCTTGTATAGAATCATTTGAGTTTGCGAAAAATCTGCATCCGATTATTTATGTTTGGTTTGGAAGACATTTCTCAGAAAAATATTGGGCTCCAATAGTGTTATTACAATATATGCTTGATAATAAAATACTGATATCATTGAAAGTAAATGAAGCAATTATATCCTCTCGTTCATAGAAACAAGGTTGGTTACCAGAACCCTTGACAGAGTCAGGTGATAAAAATCCTGATGTGGTTGATGATGAAAATAAAGTTGCAAAAAGATCTTGGTAGGAAAATAATCGGTAAGTTTACTCAAGGAGGATCTCATGATCATAAACGAATGTTTACAAGATTAATTATGGACGATGAACAACTCGATTTTATGATTGCTGATACAACGGAAAAAAAAAAAACAACACATTTATAAGTCGAAGCAATGCTTATTTATTAGATGGGTCTAAATTAGATACAATCGTGAGCTATATTGATGGCCACTCACCGCAGTTTACTCATTTAAGATCTTCGATGCTAGCTTACGTTTCGATAAATCTATTGTCAATGATAAATAGATTTCTTCTGCTTACAATAAGAGTCGCTACAGACTCATTTTATATTTGCAGATTTGTTAAAACAATTACATATTGACAATTAAGCATCATGGGGCGAATGGAGAATAAAACGAGAAAACATACTTAGTTATTCTGAATCTGCCGACATTGAAATTAAGGAAATATATTACAAAAATCATCAGATATCAGAATTGTCATCTGCACCATCTGTATACAATCCTGTGGCTAGGCATAAGACTGTTTATCGTAATGGATATGGTGGTTCAGGTAAAACAACTCGTGCGATTAAATTATTCATGAACAACCATTCAGATATAATTGTTTTGACACCGATACATAAACTCGCCAGAGAAATAAAAGAACGAGGAGTAAAATCATGTACATATCATAGTTTCTTCAGATGGTGCGGAGACACATGGACTCCTGAGCGAATGGATGAGAAATATATACCTAAGTATATTATCTGGGACGAGATAGACATGGTATCGTTGGAAATATTAAAAATATTCCTTGAATGGTTATTGACTAAAAATACCGCTGTAATAATGTATAGCGATCATGGTCAAACACCACCCTTTATTGGAGAGTCTCCACATGAGTGGCTGAAAACATTTGTCGATTACTACGAAGAAATAACTGATGACCATAGAGCTATTGATGAATCGTTGAAAGAGTTTAAAAGGCTACTCAGACTACAGCCAGATAAAATACAGTGTGAGATAATGCTTAAAGTAATTCCAGAAACTACTATGAATGATTTTTTGAATTTATGGAGACCTGCTGATTTCATAGCCGCAAGTAGAAAAATAGTTCGTGATGAATTGCAAGAGAAATTATTTTCGTTACATAAAGAAAAGGTTTCAAATCTACCTGTGCCATTATCTTATCGCCCAGCAGATACTCGACGACAGAATATTGAAGTTGAAATTCCTGGTAGTGGGATACAAAAACTTGTATTAAATGATATTGTTTTGGTTGCTGTTGATCTTTGTGAGAGGGCGTTGAGCATGGATAAATCTCTGTGGACGTTAGGATACGCTATAACGATTCACTCGTCACAAGGATTAACTATTTCTGATACAAATATCTGGATTGTCGATGATCGGATCGAATGGTCAAATTTAGTTTATCTCGCAGTATCTCGAGTCAGAAGAATATCGCAGCTGCATAGGGTTATTATGGATTACGTGATAACCGAAGAAATTAGAAATAACAATGATTTTATTACCGTCATCAAGAATAATGTAGCGAGCTATAAGGAATGTGACAATAAAAATAAACGCGACTTTGATCTCGATGCTGAATTAATTATAACACTGAAACAACAACAGAATAATCATTGTGCAAGGTGTAACACAATAATGTTGTGGCAATATTCGAATAATAATCCAAGACAATTCACCGTAGACAGAATTAATAGAAGTCTTGGTCACATACGCGAAATTTGATGCTGACCTGTCTAATCTGTAGATTGTAGGTCTACCAGTGGATCTTACCACGCTGGAAATTTTATGTGTAGTCACACTCGAGATAGGATCAGTTGCTCTTTTTTATCACCTTCAAGTTCACCCGGTTCATATAAATATCTTACAGTTACATTACCTAATACTGGTTGAGAGGAAGATTCACGTCGGCGTATTGGTATATATTTTTTTGTGATCGCATTAGAAGGTTTCATGGAAGTTGCACGAGTAATTTCATTATTTAACGCAGCTATCACACTTGGTAACCTTGCAATCCATTCACGAGATCTCTCCCCAGACTTAAAGTCAGTGGATGTTTCCTTTGCATATTGATATCCAAATGACCGCTCAGCAAGTGTTCGATTAAATCGTTCAACGTTTGCCTGATCACGATGAATTTCAGTGTGTCCTTGTCTGATTTTAACGTTATGTTTTTTCATCAACGATAATTTCCCAGGATCAACCTGTAATAGTTGTGGCCATCGCAAGGATCCTCGTTGGTAAATTAGTTCAAACGCAGATGCAACTTCAGATGCTGTTTTTGTTGATAGTGGTTCTGCTTCTTTATATCTACTTGCAACGTCAACGACAGTTAATGCGCATTTGTACGTGCGAGATTGACGTCTAACGGTTTTAATAGTATCATGTGGTAAAAACAAAATATCTGCTTGATGAACTTCATTGGGAATACTGACATCAAAATGTGCGTACTGAATTTTTTTAGGTGGTGGTAGATAAATTTGCCATATTGCCTGTCGTGCTAACCAGTTTGCAGCAACAACGCGTGAGACCTTTGCTGCTTCAGCAAGTTTACCAATCGCTGCTCTGCCCCTCCAGTATCCTCTTGGGCTATAATAAATCGATTCCATTATGATAATCATATAATTAATTACCCAGCCCCTAGCATTATTTTACCTTTCATAGCAGTTGTTATTAGAAAACTAGCTAGTTTTTCTCTGAGAGATTTATCAGGTATAGAATTTAACGCATGAATCAATTTCACATGTGCGAGATATCGTAGTTGTAAATCCTTGCTTTTATACGCAACACCATGAACATGACACGCTTGATCAATCTTATTTATTGGATGTTCCCCTGGTCCTGATTGATCTTGATCATCAAGTCTGATATCAAGTCGAGTTCCAGGACCACAATAATTGTATCCGGATAGGTGTTTTTCCCCGGGATATTTCGCTCATGGAACCCCTGGCAATTTTCCCAACGAAGCAGCGATATCACCTCCTGTCTTTGTTCTAGACGAAATAAATTTATATTTTTTGTGCCACACTTTTCACACTTACCTGTCAGTGCACGCTTTTTATTTTTTGTTATTATTGTTGTTAATCCAACGGTGGGGGTTGTTGCTTTACATCGAACACAATATAGAGTCATATTATTTATTATATGGATATAATTGACTTCTTAGCAACACGAAAACAAGAGCCAGTAAGGCACCATCCAGCACTACCAAATTCTATCAGAATGATTATAATAGGCCCATCTGGATCTGGTAAGACACAATTACTACTTAATCTGATAATGCGATGACTCAAGTGGGATAAATTATATTTGGTAGCACCATCTGTAGATGATCAACGATGTTATGAAGTGCTTAAAGATTTTAATAAAAATTCAAAATTATTACACGAAGACGGAAACGATATTATTGATTTTATCACCGATATTGATGAAGCTCCATCTGTAGATGACCTCGATGGATTTATTAATAACCTCGAAGTATATGATGACGTGATGCTGGACAAACAATCAAATCCAGCTCCGATATTTTCCAGAGGCAGACACAAAAATACTGACGTGATTTATGTTACTCAGCGATATACACAAATACCTAAAGTGATCAGAGACAACTGCAATATTTTAGTTGTGTTTAATGGAGTAGATAATTATACTTTCCAAAATATTTATTATACTTGGTGTTCAGGGGATATGGACATGATTAAGTTTAAAAACTTCTTTTCAAAAGCACAAGCTGTTCCGTTCGGATTTTTTACGATAAATTTACATGCCCAAGATCTAGGTGTCGTATAGGTCTGGATAAAATCTTTGGTTAATTACAGCAGCAGAGAGGGTGAACTGAGAACAAATGAGTGTGAGACGCAAACAAAACACGCCTAAAATTTGAAAAAAAAAATATATCAACGAATGATTAACAAAACGAACTAACCCGTCTATTTCGTTATTATGGCCTGTTTACAGCAACAACGAAATATGTTCGGTTAGCGGATTCGGTTTAGCGTTATTGACCTTATTTTTCACCCCTTCGTAGAAACCTTTATTTTTGCTAACGGACCCTCGGAAAAAGCTGTAGGGTTCACCCTCTCTGCTGCTCAGCGAGGTGTCAGGAGCTTACACACTTGATCCAATCATAGGAAACACGGTCGTGGCTGATGGCATTGCCCAAAAGTGTTTTCAAAAAATGCAAAGCCTTACCTTTCATTGTACTCTGGGCTTGGAGAAACGAAATTCCGAAGAGTGTACTTACTCAGGCAAACCTATGGTACCGGTCAATACACATACTGCCTGATGATGTTATTTATATCAATAATCAGTTCGGTTCACCCTATGCCGCACGTGCAAAGTGCTTTCGATGGGATAATCCGATTTATCAAGCGCACATACGATGTAGGGCTACATTGCCTGTGTATAAATGCCTCACTGTAGGGCGAAGTCTTTACATTACGGAACGTCTTGTCAGTGAGCAGTCTACTTTAGGACTTGCACATCTTCAGCTGTAGATGTATGCGAGTTATTTATTGACTTCTTATGTATATTATAAGTTATAACTGTTGTACTACCACGTTTATTTTTGTATATTTTCTTTGTATCTCCGGCTTGCGTGGTATAATGCAAATATTTTCTATTCTTGTATGTGACTTAACGGGAGATCTATATTAGCAATAAAGTTGCATTTTATTAATAAACGTTTAGTACCATTAGATACTTATCGGACACAGGTAGGTTCACTTCTGAACCTGTTTATTGCTTTGTAATGTCGTGCCGATATGTAATTTATATAGCTTGCCGTATATAACGTCATTACGTGTCATCGTATATGCCGGTGTAGTTCATAGTACACGGTGTTAGATTTAATTTCAGCTGATCAGAGTCTACGAGCTACCAGCCGTAGAGCTGACCATAGAAGTTGACCATAGCAGCTGTAAAGCTGACCATAACAGCAGTAGAGCTGAATGAAGAGAGTGTTGCTGGTTGAGTAGCAGTTGATTTGGCGTTTCTGACCGATTGGTGGGCGCTAATATCTTGATTAACCAAGGAATTGAATGGTGGTCGGTGAATAACTGTAATTCTGACTGCTTTATTGACCAGTGTGACCGGTAGCCAAGTGTGCAAGTGACGGAGTGTTTTGTGTAACTCCATACATGTAATCTTTTAGCTGTGGGTTAATTTTGGGGTTTGTTATACCCAGTGTTTTGCGATTGTAAAGATATTTTGTATGATATCTGTCCCATTGTTTTGATCATTTTACTATTTGAGTAAAGTACCTAATTTTTCACTATTTGAGTGAATACATTTTACTATATGAGTAAAGTACATCCTTTCTTACTATTTGGGTAAAATACATCATTATTTTCGTCGTGTGAAATTACTGTGAATCATTAACCTTTGCCCTTGTATTGTGTAAGGTCATTTACTTGTATTCACATTTATGTTACATTATTAGGTTCGTGCGGATTGTGTTAATTTTTGTCCAATATTTGGATTTTATACACGCGCGCATTAATCATATTTTTTTTTCATTTCAGTCATTCATTACTAAACATTGTAGTTGTATCTCCATCAAAAGTGTTATGTTATAAATCCGAAATCCAACCCGGTTATCTTGCTACAGCTGTTTATGTCTGTAGATCTGCGCTGTTTCTTATTTGTGCTTGTAACTGTGATTTTCTATTTCTGCCAGTACTGTCTCAAACAGGTCGGCACTGATTATTTTATCCTCTTTTGCTGCCGAGTACAATGTATTGCTTGTATTGAAGCTGCTTTGTGTGGTCGCAAGTAATTTGGAACAGGTGCGCACTCATGAATGTAGTCGTTTCGAAATTAATTTACTAGCGCCACCAGAGAAACTATAGATATAGCAGACATGAATTCCGATTGGTGAACCTACAAAGGTTGATGTTGTTGCAATTCTAGTCACATAAAGACTGACAGTTGCTGCCGCAGCAAGACAGCAAATAGCATCTAGGACCGAACAAGCGGGTTTGTATTTTTCACGATCATCGCGGTTCTTTTGGTTATTTCATTTTCTTGCTGATTTTTTTCCGCATTGATTATATTTGTTCAGTTCCAGGGTCCCTCATAGGCCTTATATTTTAATTGCACGACAGGCAGACCTTGTGTGGTTTCATCACGCGCATGCACAATACGCACCCGCACTTCTGTCCAATTATTATTTTTTGCTGACACAATTCACATGCAGTTATAAAAAAAATCCTCTGCCTCGGGATTACTTACATCTCCTGTGACTGTGCATTCTGGTGGTTTGTAACTTCTCTGAATAAAACAACGATTACGCCAGAACCTTTGAATCTAACTTTCGTCTTTGCCCAATAGCTTTTACCCGAACAAATGTGGTCTTGTTGAATAATCGAGATAGTGTTTGTTTGGTCTCAGTTGAGTCAATATCGGTGAACGTAACCGATGGAGATATATCAGTAAATGCCACTTCGCGATTGTAGAAACAATCACGGAGAAGTTTCACATCTGCTGCTGTAGTCATATTTTGGGCGTTTGCCTGGGTGATGATTTCAAGCTGGTCTCGAAATGGTAGTGGTAATTCAGAGTGATTCCAAAAAGCAATATCTACGTAGCCTTTAACAAAATTATATGACAGTTACTACGAGGGTTTTGGCAACACAACAGTGAAGCAGATATTCATTAAAAAGTGGAACGAAAGAGTATCAATGTTAGCATCCGATCCCAGTTGGTCCAACACCCCGTTGGTAAATTCCGCAACCTCATCACCGCTGCAAGATTCCATTACGTACATAACAATGATAACATCTAATCTTAAACACAAACACCAAAGATGTTTAAGTTTTCTTCTGGATATACGTTGAGTGCTTCGAACTAAATTTCATCTCCGGCGATTAATGAATTTGATACTGCATATGTGATAAAACTACAACATGACCAGATTTGTCGATATGTGATATAGGTGACAAAGATCCAAGATGCCCCTGATTATTTATCAACAGTAACATTTTACCCATCCACCTTTACGTCCAGTTATCATACACAATTATGATCCAGACTCGCACACATTTAAGATGTGGCTTTTAGTTATCTCAAAGCCATTCTGATGAAGAGAAAGTAAAACAAGTCAATCATTTGATAAGGTTAATAAGTTATTGTTTTCCTCTACATCTTTTATTAATATTCCTAAACTTGTACTCCATGAACTTACTATACGTGGTACGGGCATGTGAGTGATTTCTTTTTGCACCGATTGTCTTATTGCAATATTAGTATCATCAGCCCATTGATAAATACAAACGACACGCCACTGTCTCTGATTCCACCGTGTTCAGGTTTCAGCTTGAAATTATTATCTTGATTGTCTACGTTGGAAGTTTTAAGTTTGCCGGATTGATCATCCGAAATCACAAGCCCAATTGGATCGACACCAACAAGAATACGTCCTGTAAATTCTGACAAATCCGCTTTAGAGGCAAATCGACTGAGATCTACATCAGCATCGCGTAGTCGATCGGATCAAGGTCTGTAATTCTCAATACAATGTTGTATAACATCACACATAGTTTAATATGAGATACATGTTTGCTGTGTTGTTGCACGCTGAAGTGCACACAACTCTTCAAACACAGGATGACCGCATATGGGACTATCCCAACTGTGCTTGTACTGGCATAGTTGAATGAAACAACGTTTGTTCAACATACATGAATACATAATTAACAACTTCAGCTGGAGATGCAAATCAATACTAGTCAATATACAAACTATGTTGAGGGGTTACTACGTATTCTACTCATTGCCAGGGCCTTTTAATGAATCCAGATTAATGATACATGATTGACGTGTGCGTGGTACTTTCGCTGCAAATGCATCTCGCATGAAACACAACGAACATGTTTGATCCATTTGGCATCACGAGTAAATCAAGATTGATACAGAGACATTTGAGAAGCTTCGTTTTCTTCAACGGCGTGATCTTCTGCGACCCGGTATTGGAAGACCTCTATATTCGACTACGATTGCCTGGTAATCGACGGCCTCCAGCCGCCTTTTTCAAAGCAATGCCTGATGCAGGTCAGACTACCCCTAAAGCAGCAGCTTTTACAACCGCTGGAGCCGCTGGTGCCAACAACACTATAATGTCTGCAAGGATTGGGAATATTCCACCGGTTTGGCATTTGTGCCACCTTTGACTTTGACAATGTTAATATTAATGAGATGCTTTTTATGTTTGGCATCATTTAGCAGAGAGCTGTGTTTGTGTAAACCACACTGGGACATTTCCGGTCATTTGTGCTGCAGAAAATTTCAGTGTGGCCCACAATTATTTTTGAGATCGTGTTTAATTTTCGCAAGTTTATTTTTAGTAATTTATTGATAGGACAATACGACATTGTTAATAAAATACGTAACTGGTTTAATATTGAATTTTACACAAGTGTATCGATCACTCTAAGTCGACAACCATCACTTTCCAACAGTAGTGTCTTGTCAGAAAGTAAAACATCATAACGTTGAATTAGCACCACCACCGTTACCGACATGTGCATTACAATACCTAGCAACAACGGGATGACTGAACAACTCCAGGTATTCCAATGAAAATTAATAAATCGGGTACAATATACGAAAATCTTGTTGTGAAATTTGCAGTCCCGTATCAACGTTTTAATGTCGGTCCATATACAACCATAGATTGTGATCATCACGTGCAAAAGTATTGGCTTTGTGCAGCCAAACGGAATGTCTCCCGAAGGTTCCTGATGAACGTTTTAACCGCAATGAGACATCAGGCACTTCAAAATACCATTTTATTGTTTACCTGGTTAGTACAACGCGTTGCAAGTTGAAACACACGTTTTCGTGCAGTAATACCATGCTGAATATTTATTTGCTAAGTAAATTGTCCCACAATACCCTTTGGTGGGTATGCATCTTTGGTATGTGCGAGAAACAATACAAAACGTAGTTCTGTAGGCAGTGAAAGGGATAACACATGCATCACAAAGCTAACGCATATAATACAACTTTACCAGCAGCCGCACCTACATAACGCCAAATTGCATCGTTGGAGATGTTTGCTCGAAAAAAGGTGACAGTGTGTTTAACTCCCAATTTAACCTTTCTACATAACCCAAAAATGTCACTGATGGTAGCTGTGCACGAAAATCTTAATGAAGCACAAAAGTTGTGTCCGACCTGTGCAAATCCAAGGTTAAGATCAGCATTGGCACTAATCACAACGCTTTTTTTGCCCATACCCTTCAGCGTTTCTAACGTTTCCAGTAGTGTAACGTCTATGAACTGCATGCTCAGAAGGATCTTTGATAAACATCATTGTTGGGACAGCTGTTCTTTTATAATCATCGCTGAATCTGGCAACACTGTCCATCATTGATCTGACTTCCTTTCCATCGAAGATAATAGCGTGCGCTGCTAAACAAATCTATGATGCCGTTGTTAACAGATCCTACTAGAGTTTTGGCATCGTAGCTGGCATTGTTCTCGCGCACCCGTTTTCTCTCAATTTACAGCAATGCCTCACATGGAAAATAAGTCCTTGCAATTCTATTTTTAATTGATCCGGGTCCCTGACTGGAAATGACTAATACTGGAAATCTCTCCCTTGCTTCGATCCACCAGCACAAGCGCTCCGATATCAAATGATGGATCAAATACGTCTTTGAACTGATCCATTGCATAAACGTCTAATTTCTACTTATTTATCAATGAATTTCTTTAATGCCACTGCATGGCAGCTTGCCGTCTAAAGCCAGGTTCCATGGTTAGATTTGCAATCACGGAATCTGACAATCTCAATTGAGCGACCTCCTTAATCACTTTACTAACAACAGGCGGCATTGATTCGGTCGATGGTAGCTAAACTGTAACTTTTCTTGTTGGTGATCGTTTGACCTCGAAGCGTCTGAGCTGCATGAAAACCCACTTGTTTTAATCTATCCACAGAGGTACTGTTAAAACTATTCACAGCTTGTTTATCAATGGGTGCAGCGCTTGATGATAAGTTGTAAATGATTTATGTGCGCTCGCAAATAATCCATGAACAACATCAGCAAGTCCAATTCAGTAATATTTCATGTACACAGGTTTTCTTGCATTAACTACGCGAATACGCTTCACACGTCCACGCATAAATGTCATTGTTAATGTTATATTTATTATTAAATGTCAGATTGATCTCTAATATACAGTATATGTTTTACAACGCAGATCAACTGAATGCCCGTCTTCATCTATAAAGGAAAAACGTATATGTTTCATCCGACTATTATGGCATGGATGATACACAGGTGCTGTGGATGTAATTGATATTAAATCAACTAGTTCCACGATTGGTGAGAACCCAAACAAAATATAACGCTGAACAACTACTTCTCATGTTCCAGACGTACTTTCGTAGCTACCACTGATGGCGTCACAGGATACATTGACTTGCGCTGTTGAGACAATTCTAATAATGTCAGGCGCCATATAATATCTCACACGCAAGAATCGTATATCATCTAAAATTTGGCCAGGCCAGCCTAAAATATTAGTTTTACTGACGACCAATTCAACAACATACGTTTGACATTCTACGGCTATAACATAACTGAGTGTGAGCTCATCTGGCACGTATATAAATTTAACAGTCTTTGCATGTCAACACCGAACTTTTTGTCTTATTTCTTCATTGATCGATTCTCTGTCGTACGCCCCATAGGGAAGTTGAATATATTATGCCGTTTGGCACCAGTGTGTGCTGAAAACAAATGAATTGTAATCTCGCAGAATAACAAACGTATATTAGGCCACCTGTAATACAATTGCAACTATGTTAATGCAATATCTAGTGTACGTGGGTCCCCAGAGGTTACAGGCGCAGACAAAGTCATACTGAAATCTGGTTTTATGGTTGAAATGGTCATCATCGATTTAACACTCGGGGCTGCACTTACAACCACTGGTTGCATCGCAACATATATTGCACGCAAAACAGGAAGTATCGTAATCGTTTAAGAACTCATCATCGGTGCTGTATATATAATGAATATCTTCAACATATTCATACATCAGCTCGTGCTCGACGTGGATCAAGGAAGTTTAAGTTTATTAGGAAACATGCAAACGCTTGTTTTGTTCTAAAAATGGCGTGTGATAATGCGATTGAATATTACCAGATACATCAGATACACCTTGGAGTAAATATTAGATCGAAAATATTTACCTTCATTGATACAATTATTGTACGACTCAATTCTTACAACCAACCAAGGCCTGGTGAAGCATATATATCAATCGCATTGATGCTGTGTGTTACCGAAAGGACCTGTCTTATATAGCACCCAGCGATATAAGTGGGCATCATCGTGAAATATGGATTTTATTCGTGTCTTAAACGCTATTAATTCATCACATGGAGAACGAATCGCACTTTAGGTCGTCAAAGGAGGTATGAAAGCTAAGCATGCACTTGCCGACACTCTTTTAAAGTAAATATGATACCACTATAACCAAACAAACAAAGGAAGAAGAAGGAAGAACGCTATCCAAATATACCTCAGTCCGCGCAGGTACTGACGATGTAAAGCCGCCGTATAACAATTAGTCAGTGCAGCCAAGGTCGCTCATGGGATTTCTCCAACATGGATGGTCATACAAGCGCTGTTTGGTTTACCATTACCAAGAAACATTTCGCGCGAAAGGTTCGATACCCAAACACCAAATTAGGTCCATCAAACAGATTTGTTATTTCTTCCACACGAACGGGTCCGAGATTGATAAGGCCGATTAAGCACTTCCAATGAATAAGTGTTCACCATTTTCGATGTGGTCAGCAGATGCCAAGAAGCGGAGCCGTTGACATCAAAAGATTATGCCAGTGTCGCTGATGCACTCGAGCGTATATATGCAAACGGCCCCACTCACAATGCCACGATTGTTACAAGTGGATCATAGCAAAGAATTTCTAGGAACTGTGGCTGTTATGATGGTCAAACACTATGCGCGAGTATGTGTTGGTCATTTCGGTGTACATCGTGTCCAAGCTCTTGTGGAACTATTTAATCACACTCATGCAGAATGGTCATTTGGTCATCACAGCAATTGGTGATGAGGCAAGAGAGGTCTAACGAATGGGTAGTAAGAATTCCATTAGCTAAAGCAGCCTTGAACAAAAAAGCCACGAGCACGATTGGATTCAAAGCAACGAATCCGATACGATCAAAAACCGTCACTGTTACACAAAAAATGATTTTGCAGTAAGCAACGTTACAACCACTCTGAGACAAGATTGTTCGGTATCTCTATTCATCTGGTGAATTCAATCCGAACTTGCTTGTGCTGGCCATGGGGAGATAAGTCAAGCGGATATAAGCCTTTTTTATACGTGACTACAATAACAACGATGCCTGGGTTAAGTGTTTCAAATTTTATCAATCTGGCTTTGGTAACCTGCACAGGAAACTCGATATCACCAAAGTTGAGTTTACCCATGTGTCGCCGGTATTTTCGGGGCATGTCTTGATTGCCATTGACAAGTGTTGCCCTTTCAAAACATCTGAGTTTCATGTTTATAACTGTCCTTGTTGGTACCTAGTCTGATGTTGTTATGTAACTGGTTCCAAGAAACGCGTGATACGATAAGAGATGGACCTCGACTTACGCACATCTTTCGATACTTCATCCCGATCCTGCGTTGGTGTCTTTCTACAGCGTTTCGAAAATCTCTTCAAAGCCTCTGCCTATTTTATTGCTGATGGCGCTGTTATTTGTATGGTTCAGGATTATGTGGGCACCTCTGTGAATTCACGGTGTATTTGTTTGAATCCATCCTTGTCATGATCAGATGAGGGCTAAAAACAATGTTTGCTTTAAACCCAGCGTGACCAAGTTTGGCAACATCATTACGAATCCATGAATCATATTTATCAGTAGTTGCCCAGTGTCTTGACCTGGTGAGTATGTTAGTGAGATAATGGTTACATGATAATGCAACTCGCCAATATGAGGTTGAAAATGAATTCTGGCATATGCACTATGATTTTGCGCGAACATGAACAGCCGAGTCAGTAGCGATAGAAGACAAGACGACTTTTTGGTTAATACTCAGCAAGAGGACAGTTTTGATCAAACGTGTCTAATGCTGCAAGGATGTCAACTTTTCTTGCTCCTCTTGTTATTCGGACATCATATCAATGCGCAAATTGCCTCAGTTGTTGTACCGTTTCTTCTGGCAATCGGTGGTATCAATAGTTGAGGATTTAGTACAAATACGGGTCTCAATAATTCATGTATTTCGGCCTTTTTCGCACGAATTTGTATGTGTGTTCCATGCTGGTGTGCGAGTTATTTTAGCTGTGGCATTGTAGGCATGTTTGTAATAAGGGGAAGGTGAGACATCTTTCTATTTGAGAAATTCTGAATATGGCTTGTTTTATTTTCTGGTATTTTGTCAGGATCATAAACTGCAATCGCTTCAATCCTGGTTATTATTTCATCTATTTTTTGTTTGTTGTTGCATCAGCTTGTGCCTGCACTCCCTCGGGTGTTTGTGGTTTTGATTTGTTACTGCACGCTATATAGTAATTACTAACAGATCCATAAGGCTGCTATATCTGAATACGTGATTTGACCCCTTTCTCGGAGTACCGATCCGAAATCCTTCTGCGGTGTTGAATAATGCATCTTTCAGCAGAACAAATGTGTCATCATCGAGTAGGAAAGCAACATAAATTTTGTCAGGCGACTGTCGCACTTACTCAGTAATGTTGAACCTCGCGTGAATTTCATCAACGTTTTTGTGTCGTGAGAGAGGGAAAACGTTGTTAAATATTCACTCTGTCTTATTTTGTATTCGCGGTGTATTGCCATGCAAAACAATTTCAGTTTTGATGGCATTCTTATAATTATGACCACAGGCATCTATTTTATTAGCCTGCTCTTGAAGATCTTTGTCACTAACGTTAATCGCTTCAGACACAGTGAGCGAGTTATTATGTTTTTGTTTTTTTTGTTTTTTGGGGGTTTTTTTTGGGGGGGGGGTTTTGAGGGCCAACTCTTTTATGCAGGATAGACCGAATATTCTTTTTGTTTAATTTGCCTCAAAAATCCGCCCAAGTTTATTTCGTCCTATTTCTAAAATCACTCCCGAATTTACCACCCTATTGATGTATTCTGTGTTTTGGAATATTTGTACAACATCTGATGTCCTTCTTTAATGAACCTGTATGATGCATTTAAACGATATAACAGATCGCAATTAATCGGTCACATTTTTGACATTACATTCATTTTTCATTTTTACAGCACTGTGTGTAACGTAAATGCATTATCTAAATATACCTTGGGAATCAAAACCACTCAATATTTTACATATAAACTGCCACCACGTTTGTTTAATAAAACATTCACAACTCAACAAAACTCAGCTATTTTCCTCTTTATCTGTTACAAAAACCTGCTTTAAAAACAATGCTAGCATAGTTCTGGAACAAACAATGCAGTGCTTTTTGTATATAGTAACACAAACCTGCCTCTATGCAACAGATTCCTTCATTTCAGCGTGTGTTGATCACTACCATATGCTTGCCTGAATAAGTACACTCTGCGGAATTTCCTTTCTTAAATCCTAGAGTAGTATGAAAGGTAGGTTTTGATTTTCATGAAAATCCATTGGTATGTTAATTTATTTAATACTAAATAAAACAACCCGACAAGACTCTGCCCGCATGACTGGATCAGGTGTGTGGGCTGCTTGCACCCGGCGGACAAACTTTGAAGTGAACAACAGGCGACTCTCGCGTGTGGGGTTAAATTGCCCTGAAGGTAGAGGCGAGGACTGGTGGAATGAATCTAAAGGGAACAAAAGGGGAAAAATATTTGTTAAACTAATCAAAGGGAAGATATAAACTGTTACATATCTGAATTCGTTTGTTCATACCCACTATGTGCTTATTAGGGACTTCGTGCATATGATCACGTGATTTAGATTAGATAGCTGAGTCTGACAAGTGTCATCATTACCTAAAGTGTATCAAAATTTGCTACACTTTCAGATTCTCCAATGCATTCAGTATTATAATCCTTCATACGCGCCTGACCAGAATAGGAAACTTCTACCCGAGGGTAAGAATGTTGCGTCAGATACGAGGCTTTGCTGAGGTTCTGGCGCAAAATATTAATCCCATTGGTGTAATATTACTTTACTTCAGTGAAGAACAAAAAGGGTGTTTTTTGTGTCACATTTCTGAGAAACAAATCATGTCGGAAGTCAAAATGGTGTATTGCGAATACCGATGTCATATTACGTTCAACAGCAGAACACTGAATAAAAACCGCTGCACTTTAAGACAGAGCAAGAGCTCTAGGTGAAACAAACATCGATTCAACTTTGATCTACAGCATATTTTCTCTTCAGATATAATATGTTTTGTTAAAATGACAATTGTCGGTAAGGTCTTTTTGAACTCGAAATATAAGGCTACAAACTCGGTAATTCTGACAAAGTCAATCAGTGCAAAAGTACCTGATTAAAGACGCCCAACTTGAACGGCTAAATAGTGTGACAAATAATACTTACCTTCGTTAGAGAGAAATAATAATTTAGTGATAATGTAGATGGGGTATGTATTTTTACTTTCTATGCATTATTCTTGCAGATAATTCACGCGTCAAGATATACGTCACGTGTCAAGTAAGATATAGTTTTCCTACACCGGTGTTCTGTTCCACATTGGGAATCACAAATATGCATTGTTATGTGTAGGCTCGTACCATGATAACAAGAGAAAAGAGTGAAGACAACAAGCTTTGTATATTTTAACAAAATAATTTATTTCCCTCGAAAACAATGTAAAAATTTGAAATAGGACTTACGGTTTGTGAATATGATCCAAAATTTAATCCTAAGAATGAAAGATACAAGTCCTATCACTAAATAGTTCTATTGGAATCCAGGTTCGAATCTTGACGACGTTCCAATAAGGAAAGCGACGACGTCAGATGTAGTCCTTGTACAAATAGCAACAATTCCAAAATTGAATCACAGTTTATGTTTCCGATTAATTCCAGAATAAATTTCCACTGAATTTCTTTTCTCCCAGAATTTATAAAACAGTACACTCGTTTGGTTTTCTAGAGAATAAATTATTAAATTCCAAAAACAAATGAACTTCAAAACAATCTGGTTTCAACAATAAAATACCTATCCGGCCTTCTAGGTTTCCGACATACAACTGACTGATAAGCGTTCGGAAAAGGTATTATATCAAACAGAATGATCATCTCGTTCTCACGAGATAGATCACGTGCACTAACAACGCAAAAGGAAACATGTAATTTGTCACGTATGCAAGAATAGCCCTAACTAAGTACCAGATTCTCATTCTGAAATAAATTTAAAAATAAAACATTGTTTACTCAGAATAAACGAAATGACCTTGGCAATAGCCAATCGTTTTCGCGTAGCGCTTACACTACCGCGGACCAAGATGAACTAAGAATATTGCTAATGTAACACATTTGCCGTCTTAGATAAACAGACTTGCTGAAAAAGAATTTCGAATCCTGTGAAAATAATCATTACAATTAAATGTAATGAAACAAAAATAAAATAAAAAAAAGAATTTTAAAACTAACACACAATTTAATTACATATACGTAACACTTCCCCCATAAAGAAAAAAGAGAGATTTATATAATAAAGCTTTCTTTTTTACCATGTGTAAATTATACATGAGGTAAACAAAATCATATAAAAAATTCTTATGAATTATATGAAGTGTATATGAAGTAATATTTATATACACGGGAAAGTGCATCTGCAATCAAATTGTATTTTCCTTTGATGGACCTGATGTTCAGATTATACTCTTACAAAAACAAATTCCACCTTAATAATCTTTGATTTTTATTTTTCATCTTGTCGATGAAAGTAAGGGGGTTGTGATCACTATACACAACAACCGGAGAAGGAGCTCAGCTAATGTAAACTTCAAAATGCTGTAATGCCAATATTAAAGCCAAACATTCCTTCTCGATTGTTGAATAATTTCTTTGGTGCTTATTTAATTTCTTACAGAAATAGCACATTCGGTGATCAATACCATTGCCATCTTCACTGCTCCAACTCCGACATCACTTGCATCCACAGACAATTTAAAAGACTCATTGAAATTTGGAGCTGTGAGAACCGGCGCACTTTTGAGAATGGCTTTTAATCTATCAAAAGCTTCCTGACATTTTGCGTTCCAAAAAAACTGGTTTCTCTTACTTAACAAATTTGTCAGAGGTTCAGCAATATTGGAAAAATTGGAACAAAAAAAAAACGTTCGATAGTATCCGAACATACCCAAAAATCACATCAGTTGCTTTTTACAGACAGGCACAGGAAAATCAGAGATAGCTTTAACCTTAGCATCTATAGGTTTAACTTGACCATGTCCCACAATATGTCCTAGAAAAGTTAGATAAATTGATTGTCAAACTCATTCTTTCAAAGAATTTCCGAATCGTGGCTAGATGTTCTTTCCAAGTGTCGTTGCAGATGATGAAATCATCAATGTAAGCGTCACAATTATCTAGACCAGAGGCAATCATATTCATCAAGTGTTGAAAGGTACTTGGGGAACCCTTCATCCCGAACGGCATTACTTTACTTTGATAGAATCCACCTGGAGTCACAAATGCCGAAATTTCTTTCTCTCTTTCCGTAAGTAGAATTTGCCAAAATCCTTTCAGAAGGTCAAATTTGGTGACGTACTTCGCATTTCCAATTGTATCAATACAATCATCGATTCTTGGTAATGGAAATGAATCTGTTTTTGTCACACTGCTCACCTTCCTATAATCAGTGCACATACGGAAAGTTTTATCCGGTTTCGGAACAAGTATGCATAGTGAACTCCAATCACTTTTACTGGGCTCTATGAAATCGTTCTCCAGCAAATACTGAATTTCCATTTTCAAGTATTCCTGTTTGAGAGTGTTCATCCTGTATGGGTGTTGTTTCACAGGTTCTGAATCTACAATTTCAACGTCATGAAAACTTTTATTTGTCCTCGTAGGAATATCCGGAAACAAGTGCTCATATTCGAATAATAACTGTTTAAGTTCATTTCTTTCTTGTTGTTGTAAATGTAAACGTTTCTGGTCCAGATCTTTCACAATTTCCGAATTCCGAAGATTTGTTGCTCCAAGATTAACAGTGTCCAATTGAATTTCTTCACTTAAATCCTCAGCTGGTGGGACATGTACAACTAAATTAATTGCATAATTTACTTGGCTATCTCTTTCAATATACTAGTACTCCATTAATTTATTTAGACCAGAGTAATATAATTGTAATTTAGCTAATTTATATCCTTCTTTACTTTGTAAGGGCCGTAAAATCTAAATTAAGAAAATTTTGAAGAATCAGCAAGAGAGAATGAACTCTATTACAAAACTGAAATGTTCTCTCAAGTAAAGATCGCTTAAACCATAGTTTCACTTTTGACTTGAATTGCGGAGTGCCAAATTCAAGGATAACAAGCTGGAAAATTCCAAACATACAAATTGACCTGATTGGACATATTTGGGAAATAAAAAAAAAAAACTTTATCAAAGCTTTTACTATAGTTTTGGTTTTAATATTCCTCAAAGAAATTGCCTGTGGGAATCTTGTTGACGAGCACATAATTGTAAAAACATATTGGTTGCCTGACTTGGTCATAGGTAAGAGACCAAAACAATCTACCATAATTCTGCTAAATGTTTCGTCAAATGCAGGAATTCGTTGCAGATGAGCCTTAGGTATCTTCTGATTGGATTTTCCTACCATTTGAATGATATGATCTACAAAATTTACAAACATCACTTTTGATGTTTGGCGAATAAAAGTGAGTCAAGATCTTGTTATAAGTTTTATTTATCCGTAGATTACCAGCCAGAGGAGTTTCATGGGCCAAACTAAGTGTTTCCTGTCTGTAAGATTTTGGAATTACAATCTGATACTTCACTGACCACTAGTCATTAGCAGGTACCTCGGGAGGTCTCCATTTTCTCATAAGAATTCCATTTTTAATGAAATTAATGACAGGTACTTCAGTGGCTTCAGTTTCACTAATGGCCGTCTGAAACAAACAGGTGATCTCATAATCTTTTTCCTGTTCGACGACAAGTGATTGTCGTTTATCACCCTGCTTAGATAAAAGAGATTGAGTATTTAAAAGAGGATCACTGTGATCAATACCTTTTGATTGATCCAAATTAGAAATGAAAGTGACCTCATCAAAAGCCTGACCAATACATGTGTCAGCTAAAGGAATATTTTCCTTATCAAAATCATTCTCAAGAGCTTTCTTTGACATAGCTCTGGGAACTGCACAAGCTTGATATAACTCAGGGTATTCTTTTACAATAGGAACAACTTTCTGATCCAAAGAAGGCTTGTTAGTTACAAATGGATTAATCCCAACCTTGTCTCCAGCTAGGTCGTTGCCTAGCAACAAATAAATGCCCTCAACGGGTAAATTGGACACTATTCCGACTGTCACAGGTCCTGAAACTATGTCTCATGACAAATTTACAGAATGGAGAGGAACATTACCAAAGCCGCACTCTACTCCCTGAATGAGAACACTCTCATGAGAACAGGACATCTCAGAAAAAGGCAAAGTACCTGATGATAAAAGACTGTGAAGCTCCTGTATCCCTTAAAATTTTAATAGCGATAGGATTGGCCGAATCGCCCAAGAGTGATATATAACCCTTCGACATGAATGGTTCATAATTCTCCATAATAAAATAAGTCTGGGGTTTATTAGACCCAACAAATGTATTGCTTTCAATACATGACCGTGACCTTGACCTCTTAGAAATAAGAGCATTTGGGATAGGTCTATCTTGATTCTGATGCCTATATTTCAATTTAAAGCAATCCGAAATGACGTGTCCTTTTTCTTGCAATAGGTACACGTAGTAATAGACAAGGATTTTGAATCAAGTTTATCAGAAGCTTGATTTTTAGAAGTTGTACCAGATTGATTTTTAGGAGGAGTTGTATTGGGATGAATACCTTTCTACTAGTAGACTGCTGAGTGAATGATTTACCTACAACGGGAACTTTATGAGTTAAGGAATACTCATCGGTAGCAAGAGCACCGTTTTCCAAGTTTTCAATCTTATGCTCTTCAAAATGATTCTTAATGTCATTAGGAACACAGTAGCGTAGCGCTTACACTACTGCGGACCAAGGTGAACTAAGAATATTGCTAATGTAACACATTTTACGTCTTAGATAAACAGAATTACTGAAAAAGAATTTCGAATCCCGTGAAAATAATCATTACAATTAAATGTAAAGAAACAAAAATAAAATTAAAAAAAAGAATTTTTAAACTAACATAGAAACAATTTAAGTACATATACGTAACAGCATATATTTACCACATAAAAAAAAAAATAATGAGAACATTTACTAAGATTTTGAAATATTGAGCTTAATTCACCACTGACCTTCATATATTTCGTATCTTGTTGTCGTCCACTATGCTAGCGATGTGACTTCACGCAGGTAATTTGTAAACGCCAAATATAATCATAAGACGGTGATAGCAATAGCTTCCATGTTACGACCCAGGGAATTAGTCAGAGGAGAGGTGGATAAAGATAGCGAATGGATTCAGTGTTCATTCAGTGCATATTGTTTCAGAGTGATGATCTGAATAATTTCAATGTTACATGTTACATGTATGAACTGATTCCTCCATAAAACCCAAGGAAGGATTGGAACTCAATATACAGATTAGGTGCGTTATCAGCCTCGATGAGTTTTTGGTAGGATTGGGGTTTAAATTTTGAAAATAAAATTTACTAAGAAAAACAAATATAAAGAGCGAAACATCAAAGTACGTAAAAAAGGAAAAATTTTGAACTATGATCTTACTTTAAATGTTCAGTTTCCTTAATTCAGACAGTATAAGATCAATCGACTTTTAGAGGCTATATTCACAACATATTTTGGATTAGTTCAGGGATATATATCTTCTTAAGTAGATAGCTTTCACAACCCTATATAAACCATCCAGATAAATTTGGACAAAATTGTAATTCTTTCAGCTGGCATAATGAAAACGTCTTGCACAACGAAAATGGCACGTTAATTAATTCTTAAATTCTTATATCTGTAAAATGCAACACAATTGCAATACATTAAGCACCGTATGCAAAATATTTAAAGCAGGAGGTTATATGTATATATATATATTTATATACATATTCACTTGGCATATCACATTGTAGAACGTGCCGAGTTTCGCCGAAAAACAGTATAACTGCAAGAAAGAATAACATTGAATTATTTTGCTCGTAGACAGTAGAAAACAACTTGCAATCATGGACAAATGTTAGGTAGGAAACCATTATGTTTACAATTTTAAATCAAGGACAAAACTTAGGCCCAACAAATAAATTAAACGCACATAGCACAAAAAGTTAAATAATTTTATATGCCAATCTGCATCACATCGTTGATTACAATTTAGATAGTATATTCAAATCCCTGTTTCCTTTAAAATTTAATTGCAGGATAAGCAGTTAATCCTACAATGACAGTTTTTGTAACCATTGTGATTAACGATTACAATTCATGAACAAAAACGTAGGCAGTTGGTCTCTCTAATTATAAAACAATATATTTACAACCTTCAGATTCGATCTCGTTTTCTTCCGTTTCTCGTTTGAAGCTTCTGCTTTTGACATATATTCTTCTTCAAAACAACACTCATTTGAACTTTTTAAGTCAAAACTCAATACAGCCATGGATAATCCCAATCTGGATTGACAGTGATCCATTGAAGTGTCTGATGCGATTTTAATTAATGATATTATCTTTGAGGTCAGTATGTACACGAATTGTGTCTCTAGTACATCAGCTAATTAATGATGTCACAGTAAAAATTATAACATCTGACGATGAGATTAAAATTTGATACTGCCTGACAATGACACGAATTTTATGTCTTCTTCTTTCGTTTTTTCGTGCATTTTTTCTAACTCTTATTCATATCCATATAAAATGCTTATCTCTCAATTTCAATTTAAGAAATATAAGTTTAATTCTGTTTTGTAAGCTGCAGTTTCGATAGAACTTTTGTCAATGCATTGATAAATCCTTCCTTTTTCAATCTTGATTTTTGTTTTCATTATTTTTACTTTTCATAAACACCAAAAGTAATGCCTCAAGGTGTTGAAGATTATTATGTGAAGCTTTTGATACTATAAATACTAGCTGATAGCACTGTAAATAGTTGCTATTATGAAGTAACAAGTGTCTCGTCTGAAAACGAAGAAAATGACATTAAATTCGAGAGCGGCTACAAATTCAATTTCTTCATTAGTTTCGTCTTTGTAAATAATTATGCAAGATATTAGTATACAGATCGAAACGGTGGTTCTAAGATTTGAAACATAGCCGGATCTGAAATCTACTTGATTATTTAAACAGAGAGTTAAAACCAAAACAATTATCAATAGAGAAATTGTTAATGAAAATATTTAACCGAATTATAAAGACTTGAATGTGACAACATTTTACTATAAATAAAACAGAATATCGGCTGACGTTTCAACAAGACCAGTATATGAATATATTCACCCTACTTACATGCTAATATATATGATCCCAGTTGAACTGATCGAGCGCAAAAGTGTATTCAAGGTATGGCTAAATCTATTTGGGTATTTAACATCTGGTAAATATGGAATTCCTGGATTCAACTCGTGAAAAGTCGGAAGGTCATAGCATGAAGTATAATTGCAAGGAGATGCCCTATAACGGACGAAATATTCAAACACAAGGCGGGGAATATGAGGTACCCTGTTTGTTAAAAGCTGGACAATGTAAAGAAGGAGTTGGTATGTAGAGTGAGGTACAGTTGGTGACTAGCAGAAACTCTACATCCTTTTATAATAAATTATGTACCAAATGTACGCCTATCCAAGGTATACTTTGTCTCGCGAACATCTCCTTGTCTTGCCAGGAAAAGAGTGCATTTATATATTTCCAATGAAGATGATTGAGACACACTATTTAGCAGTATTAGACAGTATTCTGGGCTTCTGACGTGAGAAATGCACGTTACAAATTGAAGAAATCAAATCATATACATCATGCAAATTTGTAGTGATCAGAAAAATGATATGAAATGTCAATTCGGTAGAACAATTTATGATATACAGGAATAGCGTGATATATCAATGAAGACAATGACAAGAAATTACTTCAATGAAGAAATGAATAGAAATGACAAGCAACCTCATGAAACTGATTCTATCTACGTCTTAAAAAATATGAAAATAAATGCTGTGTAATAGAATTAAAGATGGATTGTGAGATTTTAAACAAGATAAAAGGCAAGTTTGATCACTTAGAGATTGGTATAGGCATACGAATATTAAACGTACTCTTAACTTAAGGTCGAAGATACTGGCAAATACGCCACGAAAGATGAATTACACTGGACAGGCATTTTGCGATCTGCAATTGTAATGTACTGTTAGATCCTACAATCACAAAGATGTACCAAACAATTATCCAAATGTTTAAGTAACGTGGGTAATATTTACAAAATCTCGTTGAAATAAAAAGCAATACAACTTTCATACGATGCATATATACATGCTGAATGAGTAGTTTTCACTGAACTTAGTTTTTATAGCATACTAAATGTCTTCCAGACTGAAAAAGGAATTGAGTGCTTGTCTTTTTAAGAAAATTGTACTAGTAAAAATACTAAATAGTTAATTCCCAAACATTTTAGTAATATTTACCCATTTGCCAGGCTCTGAGTTTGTGTTCTCCAACACCTGATGTAGTAACAATACAACATTGATATCAGGATCTCATTGAACCCATTATATCTTTGTGTAGACTTGAAAAATTCCATCTGAAGCTCAGAATTTCAAGTCGTACACAAGGATGTGCTGAATTTTCGATGCAGTTTTGTAATCGTACTTGATTGAGCATGTAAATATGCAACAATTCATGTTTGTCTTGATTACTGGGAAATATTTTGAAAAAATGATGCCAACAAGGAAGTGCTTGATACTTCGTGTGTACTATGCTCCCAGAAAATGGTCAAAATTTTCTAGAAGTCAGGATAAAGTCTGGCGAGAAGCAGGATCATGTGTGTAAGTATTTTATCTTCCACTTATTTGTGGGCTCCCATTTGCCCTACAGTCTCACTTCTCTACGGATGAAGTTGCCGAATTGCAGAACTGACCAGACAAACCGATATATGTTTGCTTTTTATGAGAGACCAAATTACTGGACTGGAGGACATGAAGTCTATCATATTGCAGCAATATCAGTGTCAGTTTGTTGGAATCCGATCGAGTATAATTGCATCAAACAGAAATGTGATCCTGCAGTTGTTCCTGTGTAACTGTGCAGGTCTTAGACTTGGATTTTGAAAACTAAACATCTTAGGACAATTATGCAAAACATGTGGAAGACAAATTAAATTTAAATATATGTATTTATATGTAAGTGACCAATTTAGAAGTTCAGGATATTAAACTTCTTTGCATATTTTATTTTATGCATTTTTTAACATTTTGTACTTGAACTTGCTTATTTTACAGCTATTCTAACTCCAAGAAATTCACAGTATTCTATCTATATCATTATTGGCAGTCTATGTTTATGTTGTTTTAACTGTGCAAGTGAACGTGCGTATGTATGTATGTATATTTTTACATATGAATGCATGCACGTATGTATGTATGTATGTATGTATGTATGTATGCATGCATGTATGTATGTATGTTTGTATGTATGTATAATGTATGTATGTACGTACATAATTAGGTAGGTAGGTAGGTAGATAAGTAAGTATGTTGCAGTGTGGTGTCTGTTTACTTTGGCTATCATTATTTAGGAAATGACCGACCACGGTGCAATTGTCCAGATCGATCATGCAATATATTAAAATATGAAATAAATGGATGGAATAACATCAATCTGGGCAGAGCTATAGAACATAATAACACGAGCCCCGGTATGTAAAATATAACAATTTGATCAATTACATAAACAAACATGTGAGTGATTTACTTGCTCCCAGAAATAGAGTTAGAAAATTATGCGAGATTCATTTATCAATTCTGTTACTGATACAGCAAACTACATTATATGATCGAGTGGCAGATCGAACCCAAATTGCCACCATGACAGCATCATCTGGTGCTTACGTTCTTTCCCAAGCGTTTGAGTATCTTTCCTACCCTCTCTTTCTCTTTAGCCTCTTCGGGTCATCTAATCTTAGTTGCGGACTGCTTTCTCTTTCGCACCGTGTAGGCAGGTGTGGAACTATTTCTTTTTTTTATTATTATTATTATTTCATATAAAACTATTTTGCTCAACCTAAATACATCTCAGGATTCCTTCTCCTGTTATCAACAAATATTGTCAGTCTTTGTGGTAAGATATCTTCAAGCGAAATTTAACAGAACTAGCTAATATATTCTCCTAATACACAAACGACCTACTACAATGAATCATTGACTTGTTACTCCCAACCACATTCTTAACTGAGTTCAATGATATAATTAGCCCTGTCTGTCTGATTCTATCATTGTCCCTCTGGGCTGTAAGTTTACCAGCTGGCCTCTCAGTCGACGCACGTTCTTAATTACATATGAACGAATGGACCAAACTCTTTGTCCTAACTATGTTACTTTGCTAATTAGCGATTCCTTGACTTACATTTCCAGACATGGGAAAATCAATAATTAGAATAAATGATGAAAATCATTTAAGATAGATCCTTTACATGTCAACACAGTCAACACGTCAACACAGTTTGCGTCAGGAGAAATGCCTAAATTCTTACTACATGACTACTCTTACATGCAAACATCTAACTCCGAACTCATTCATATGACGATATATTGTATGTCACTCTTATAATACATGAATCCAATCATGCACTATCATTACTGAACTCCAGGAAAGCTGTAGTATGAATTTAAAATTAATAAATTCAACAATAATTACAGACTTGAATCAATTAATATACATTCCATGCAACCGATTATAGCCATGTGCTTTATCCGAGATTCACACTTCCGTATGAAACTGATCTCCCATTTTAGTGTCCCTCACTTTCTGGCGCGCGCCTCGAAGGAAAATTTAACGAGAAATCTTAAATCTCCTGGAGTCAAGACTTCCCCTTCGGCAGAAAAGCTTGGACCTATCAGTTGTATGAGGGGACTCATTATAAAACCCTTGTATTCCGTTTTAGACCTACCAGGCGAAGTGCGCGACTAAGTCGCGAAAAATGTAAACTTCTCCTTTATATGTTAGGAAAGCGAAAATAACTTTCCCCTGTGATTTTATTTTCGACACACAATGAGTTATAGTATTTTATGACGTTTGAGATGCCCCCTCGCTGTAGCCAGGAAATTCTGACAGAGTAGTGTAATGGCCGATGACAATTGTATTGTATGTCGTGTTGATACCAACTGTGCCGACAAAAAAGCTCTTGCACATTCATAGGTGTGTTTTAAATAGCTGACTGACCCTTTCTGAGCACGTTATCACTGCTTGTTTTGCAAGTTAGACCGACCATTTGGTGACGAAAACGTCCCAACTTCTGTTTCGATACTTAAACAACAATACATAAATTGTAATTTGTTTTAAGAATTTAATCAGTGAAGAACACTTCTAATTCGTGTTTTAATAAAGATTTTAACTACCTAGTTTACCTTATTTCGTATGTAGAATCAGTTTGAAACCGTAAGTCAACCTATAATGGCGAATATTGCTGTGTCGTGGAAATGCTATATCACTGGATTGTCGGTTTCCATAAAATAATTCGGCAAATAAAAAAAAAAATATATAACTCACATAAGTCAAACTATTATAGAAGATTTAGGTTCCAAATGTATTCATGTCAGTCAGAAACATACAGGACAATGCTAAGTTGCGAAAAGCGCTGCAAATTTCGAAGGCCAAGGATGTGTTCTGACATTCATTTTTGTGAAAATACGAGAAAACTAGTGAAGCAAATACTTAAGGATAGAGCATGAAAAGATTAATAAAAAAGTATATATTTGAAGTTTTCTTTAAATAATCTTCAATGACTCAGTGAAACATGTTCCTGAGCCAACTCAGAAAGTGCACGCAACAATAATATTTAAGCTCAAAGAAAATAAAACATTTATAGAATGATACATTATACTCAAATGAGCAAATTATTAAATTAATGAATCCGTCAACAGGTTAATGGTTATTTTCCGAAAGGACATATGTACAAAAGGAAAATGAAATGTTGAGCCTCGCACAAAATGTTGTCCTTCTTAGTCATCCTTATATGATCATGCCATTGGTTGCGTCATAAAAGATGACGTATTGTATATTGTATTTGCTTGTAAAGTAAGTTGCACTACTCATAAATAACCGCGCAACAACTTCTGAAATCTGAACCTAGATGACAGAAGAAGCGAATCCACCTGACTTGAGCATGTTCGATTTGATTTGATTTGGTACATTACACCAGAGCGACACAAGCATGTTATTGACTCTCCAATAAATCTGTGGTTTTATTCATGTCATTTAGAGCTTGAACTATTGGACTTAAAAGAACGATAGAGACATACAATAAGGGCCATGAGACGAGAGAGAGAGAGAGAGAGAGAGAGAGAGAGAGAGAGAGAGAGGTACTTGGATCTTGATAAATTTCGAATGGGATGCGTGCACTGTTTAAATACTTGTTTTCGGCCTGTACAATCACTTTAGCCTGAACAGGTTACCCAAGGAATGCAATGTGGATGTGGAGATAATCTTAATCTTGCGGGGCTAGAATCCGACGTCTGTATCAGCTTCATTATCTCCTGTGGCCAAAGAACAAAACCGAATATATACTATATGCAGATTAGCAATTTTAATGTACGATTTAGGTAAAGAATAATTTCGATGAAAATGGCACGCGTTGGATATAATTTGCCAACCTGAATGACGTATATCGATGAGTCTGCCTTACCTCTAAGACAGAATATGAATAAAATATATACTTCACAAGCGTGAGATTTTGACACAAACCCGCTAGCATTTTATGTCACCGTTTTAGTATCTACTTCTAATGCGACTGGTCATAATAGTATAACAAAGTCCTTATAAATCCGTTATAGTTGAAAAGAACTTCGATTTCTATCGCATTAGCTTCTTACCTGTTGAATAT
>JAECUM010044995.1:0-16128 GCA_016617855.1 Megalonaias nervosa
TTCCCACCAAAATATCCTAAGTTGGTCCACTGTAGAATCACTACCTCAAGCAGCACAAATAATAGTTTTAAATTCATAACTACGTCATGACGACAACATTTCCTTTTCGGAAACAAGGGAGCTAAAAAGAACCCGGATGTAGAACGTCTTTTTCCAGTAAACACCCATCCTGCCCTTTCACGACCGGACATTTAAAACTTGCTGTGTGAGTGAGTGCATGTGGGTCTATTCCCACTAACCACCTGTCCCGTGGAACAATACGCCAGAAAACGGACAAAATCAATCAGCACACTATGTGTGCATTAAAGCGTTGGGCGATGCGGCACTATTCCGTCAACCGTGAAAAATCAATCAACCCCCCGTGGGGGCATTACCCGGTCGCCCTACTGGGCGAATGCGACCTAAATTCAACCAACAACAACAGTCTAACCAACATTCATTCAGGCAGAGAACATCGAGCAAGCAGGACCGAGACGCCAGACACGTAAATGAAAAGGTGGAGGCGAGAGGCAGGTAACACGTGCTGCACGTGCGACCACAACTAGCCATCAACAAGAAGAAAAAGGAGGCGTGGTCAAATGCATGTTGTAGTATGCTGCTAGTAGTCGACCAACCCGTTCAGAGAGTAATGTAGAAAAGACTCTTCATGACATGAAAAGAAACCAAAAGAAGTTTCGCAGAAACGCAACTGGTGAAGATAATTGCACAAGGCAGCCACCGAATAACTTCAAAGTTCGACGGGAGGCGACTGACAAGCGCGAGGCAGCCACCGAAAAAAGGGAGGCAGAAAGCCAGTGTGGGGTAACCACCAGAAAACTGGGGAAAAAGGGAGGCAGAAAGTCAGTGTGAGAGCTGCACTGAAGAATGATGGGGGCAATTTTAATGTTTGACGGGAGGCAATTAGTATGAGGCAGCCACAGAGAAAACAGGAGGCAGAAAGCCGGTGTAGGAGTCACCAGAAGATTTTAAGAAGCCTGTCAAGCAGCAGTGCAGCCAACTAGCCGGAAAATTCATTGACTCCAGAGGAACCAGTCGTTAGCGAGTTCGATATGGAAGAAGACGAGCCAGAATTACGACTGCCAAATTGCCTGAATGTATGAGATTTTCATTTTGATTATAGAAAACCTCTTTTGCTAAATTTTCTGTCATAAACCTGATTTGATCCTTTATTTACCACCATCAAAATTATAAATTCTAATTGGCGCTTGGAGTAATACCAAAATAATAACGAATCATGTAGACTTAATTGATTTGTGTTATTTTGAAAATTAGAAGTACACTTTGTACACAAAATTCCAATTAAAATGTGAATCATTTAATGAAATTGTTTGACCTAATGGATTTGGCTAATTGCATAGAATTGGTATTTTAAATTGTTCATTTGAATAACTGAACCAAATTTAAGTACGCCTGACGTTTTCAGTGTTTCAGTTGGTGGTTTCTCGCCTCCTGCCGAGTCCCTTTCCTCCTCTACCTAGCCTGGCGCTATGAATGGGAGGTTCCCAATAAGCTTCATAACGTTAGATCCAGATTAACACGATGGGCATGTGTGTTTCTATGTCCGCCCATCGTATGTCCCGTTGAGAATAAATGCTCCGAAAAGGGACAAATTAACAAGCACACTCTGTTTGCATAAATGCGCAGGGGATGTGGCACTGTTTCCTTCCCCCGCGACTAATTAATAAACCCTCTATGAGGTTATAAACTGGTCGCGAAAGCCTGTTTCAGTTCAGTTCAGTCTGACCATCCATTGTTGACTTGTCAACCTGTGAAGATGACTTCCAAATTAGCCATACTGAACGATGCACATGTGAATTACATCGTGTCAAGGCAAAACTTGATGCGAAAGCCGGAAGAAATAGAAAATGTCATGATGATTAAGGCAGCACAAAACCTGACAGAAGAGGTCTTTGGAGAAGAAATCAAAAAAGAGCAAGAAGTAGACCAAAAAAAACAAAAAAAAAAAACCAAACAAAAAAAACACAGGACTTCAGAAGCAGCAACAGCAACAACAGCAGGAGCCAGATTGAGGCTTTGTGGACTGTCGTGTGGACACCAAGGAGTTCTTCTTTCGCAGAAGCAGTCCGTATCCCGTGGGAAAGCCTGCAGCGAGACGAGGACGTAATCCCAGGCGTTAAGAGAAATTGCCAAAATCCCTAACAAACAAAACAGCCCTTTTCAGGGCTACGCCCAAATTACTAGAAAAGAGATATTATTCTATTGCCAAACTGGTGTATATGTGTGTTGGTATGTTAATGTATTTGTAAGTAAAGACATAGAAGTGTGTCTATAAACAATTGGTTTCCCTGCCTTGTAGGATAGTGCGTGTTAGTTTTAGAGCTGTATGTATGGGTAGTGATAGAGTGTCTTTGTAGGTAAAAAAGTGGAAGAGAATGTTTCTTTTAGGTCCGCGCGGTCCATGTTTTGGTTGTGGCGTGTATTGTTAGTTTTTGTGTAAGGGGGTATTTTCCTTCACATAAGTGCTTCAGGCATGTAAAGCGGTGTTGTCTTCAGTCTGGCTACCCATCGTTGACGTATCATCAAGAAAAAATGACCAGGATAGTAAAATTGCTGGAACTCTAGATGCATCTGGAATATGCCCGTCGCCTCCTGGACGAGCTAGCCGTGGAAGCAATTGAGGAATCGGGGAAAACTGAAGAGGAGGAGGAGAAGAAAAAGAAGACAGAAGAAGAGGAAAAAAAGAAAGGATCCTACTTCACCTGATGATAAGGCAGAGCTTCGAGGTGAAGCCTGCTGTGAGGACACAACCATCACAGCGCCAAACACCACAACTACTACCACTACCGGGAGTCGCTGTCCCCCAGATGTAAAACTGGGAGGAGGAGTTGGAGAGTCAACGACAAGAGCGGGAACCTCAACGCCCACAGCAAATAAGGAGGCCACTGCATCCGCAAGCAGGACGCAGAGTAGTGAGGGAGGGAAACATCACTATCCCACAAACTGAGGATTGGGAAAATGAGACTACCCATCCCCCTACAGCGCTCCCAACTCTAACGGTAGATTGGGAGAATAATTGGAGTCGGCGATGTGTGTGTGGTGCTTGGCTTGGGAGGTGCGAGCATTGACCATGTGCAAGTTTATTACACTTAAATGTGATATGCCATTTGTAAGGTACTATAAGTTTCGTCGTGTGAAAACCGTTGGCTTTTGTAATAAAGATCTATACTTTTTGCTTGTTTGGCATTTCTTAAGTTCATCGCGCCTTGGTACACACCTGGTACACCATTACTTGCCATATGCTTAAACGTTTCTCGGGTGTTGTGTAGAAGCCTTTTCTTTGACTGTTTATAGAACTAAAGGCAGTGTTCTTCTGTATTAAGTCATGATCTCATTTTTATCGTTGACATGTGATCTTGGAACATGTAATGACTAATCTCCGATGCAATGAATTAATGTCAAACTGACGTCTTTGTTCATGGACGCTCTTAATTTTGAACCGGTAGGCACCTTTGTAGTTAACCTATATGCGTACTCAGATTATAGCGTCGAGCAACTATTGATGGATTTTTTCTTGGGATACCATAGCCACCTTTACTGACCCACATATATTCGTCGCAAGCCCAGTCTTTCACTTTTAATTCATTATCGTTAGAGTGTAGAAGGTACACTTCGCCTTTGGGCCTATATGGCGGAATGGATGGGATTATACCTGTGTCTGGATCATTTAATGTTAAATTGACTAGTTTATGATCTGCCATATAAACAACTGTGTTGCGATTAGAACCACCAACAACTAGTATACTGCGTTTAGGTACAACTTGATGGACGTCTGATATTGGAGTTGATACTGGCCTAATTTGTGTAACTCCTTGATTGATACAAGCTGATTGGTACCGAAAGGTGGAAAGGACGTTGTGTCAAATGCTAGTCTTTTGATACTGGAGTTGATGCTAGCCCGATTTGTATAACTGATATGCTCTTGAAACTAAGATGCAATCCATCCCTGCTGAGTAAATGGCGTTGTAGGTGCACGTCCTTGAAGAAATAATTGTGGTCTGTGAAATGGATTCTGCGATATTTGTTGAAATTCTTATTCTGGGAATGACCGGTCACGAGGACAACATGAGAAGTGATATTGTATTAAACTGTTACTATACTGAATGAATTCGAAAGATCTGCGTAAATGTATTGATTACTACGAAACTTTTTATCAGTTGTAACCAATACCATTTCAGATTTGACAGTGTGTTTCTGGAACTATGTAGACTTCAACCTACCAAAGTTTTAATCACAGTCATTTGAAACAATAACAAAACGAATAACTCAAAACATCTGAAGAAAAAACTGGCTTCGAAACTGTGAACACTAGCACTTCCTCTTTTGCCAAGATATACAGACAAGCCTAAGATTAAAAGAATTCTTTTAAAAGAATTACGGGTAATTGTAATGGATTTGTTATCTTTGCAATATATGTTCATTTCAGTAGCCTAACTTCAACCTTGATTGCGTAGAGCCGAATATAATACATGCAATATCACCTTTGTGTTTGATTCCCTTATTATTTTTTTTAAAAAACCCACAAAAAACAGCAACAAAAGAACTTGAAATTTTCCTCAATTACCAAAAAATTTCAACTTTATCTCATTTGTTATTTATGATAAAAATGAAACACGATATCTTTATCTGGGACATTAGTACTACATTTGTCTTGTTTGAGTTGCACATCTTAATCTCGAGAAAACACATTATTCCAGGTAAAATATAAAAAAGAAAATTTCAATAAAAACGACATATTACCTTATATATTACATATTTAACTTTAATCATAAAATATAATGTTGTTTTATGATTAATTACCATATTTTATCTAAGACAATTTGTTTTGGGCATGGAAGTTTTGGTACGGAGAGGGGTACATGTTATACTTTTTAGTCCATACCAACACCACCACTTCCAAAACTACCATATGTGCATGTGATTAGGAAACTACAGGTACCTTACTATTACTTTTAAAAAAACCCAAAACACTGAGTATAAGGCCACTTGCTCGACAAAAGGAATTTTTAAACGTGCGCAACAATTTGATACTGAAAATACCATCGCTTTGATTTAATATTAACATTTTACTATTGACTTCGATGGAATGGATAAATGCTACAAGTGTGGTACAGTACTGAAAAATTATAGCCGTGAGAAATACCGGTGAGTGTATAAAATGTACTCCGATTTGTGTGGACGAAAGTGTCTGTAAATATTTGCATGCTTTAATGAATAGGTGAGAGCAGCCCATACAACTACTGTCAGTATCACTACTGGTGTGGGGCAGATTGGTCGGACTACGTTCATTTACGAAAACATAGAAATAAACAGCATAAATCTGGCGAGGAAGATAATCAAAACTGCATAGTATAAAAAGAGATTAAATCACACATTTAATTTGAAAAATTAGTCAAGTTTGTGTTCAGCTAAATTTACAGCACAACTTAAAGATCTCATCAACGTTATCTGGTTAACATCCCATAATTAATCAAAACAGATATATTGCGAAAGAAACAAGATACATTAACGAGGGTAAATTGTGAATGGGAGCATGAATATAATTAAATTACATATTTGATGTGGAAAAATTACCAAATTTTGTATTCAGCTAAATTAACGGCACAACTTAGCTCCTCAGCTTTGCTAAGTTAATATAACACGATTCATGAAAACAGACATATAATTTGTGGGTGAAAATATATTCAAAACAGTGCATGATGACTTTGTGCATAAAGTTGCTGTCATTTAAATCAACCACTGAAAGATCGGGATTTTACATCGATCTGAAATCATTCACAAGTTTGAAACGATGTGAACATAGATGTTGCTAATTGTTGAAAATAAAAGTACCAGTTGCCCATGTATTTCTGTTGGCTTGCTGATCACGTCAAATTACATTTTGCCAAGCGTAAAGCACTTTTTGGATATGTTATACCTTTTTTCAATGCCTAGTGTTAGAGACGTCGCAGACGAACCAAAGGCTGATTTTGTTTAGAGCAAGACAACGAGCAGTATTTAACACACCTTTACTAAGATCAAGAAAGTACAATCGCTTATGCAACCATCAATCAATGTGACAAATGTAATAGGACCAAATTAAATAAAATATGATGAATTGAATCAATGGTTACATGAGCAATATACATACACGTTACACTTTCTTACGCAGAAAACCCTATGCTACCCATATTAATTATCAGTGGGAGCGGACATTGTTTGCGTGCAAATATATTAACAAAGAACAATGGATAAAAATCCAGCTTTACAGTAGAATATGTTTTATCGGTTTTTTCTTCAAACTTTGCACGGGCTGAAAATGTAAATGCAACAAAGGGTGATGACATATATGACACTTTCAAAGATCGACTCAACGGCAGAATTGCTGACAATATAAAGTTTGATGAGGAGAAAGATTTTACAATGAAAGAGTAACAAATATTGTGGAGAATGAAACAATGAGTATTTGTCAACCTATTCAAACATGCATCTGTAGTGAAGTTCAATATAACTCTGAAGACTAGAAGGTGGAAGTAAATGAATCTGAACATGTGTCGGCCTTTTACCAAAGCTCAATCAATGATAAAATAACAGACGTAAATTAAAAACTGGAAGACTTGAATGGCGAGAATATATATATATATATATATATATATATATATATATATATATATATATATATATATATATATATATATATATAACGAACAAAACGTATAACTATATGACAAGCAGGATGACATACAAAATCAAATTGATTCTCTTAAGACTTACTCTCGAGACCATGAAGCCACAATTCGTGCTTTAATTTTTATTTTTTAAAGAAAATATTTTAATAGAATTTTGACGTATGTGGTAAAAACAGCGCATTTCGAAAAGGGGGGGGGGGAATAAAACTTATATGTCGTGACATTTTTACTGATAACATGATGCGATTGGGAAAAGAAACCGTTGCAGATAAACAATTAAATGAAACACATGAAAAAGTTATTATGCGACTACAATATAGATATGTTCTGTCAAGGTAATTAAAAGCACCATGCAAGAAATCAAATGAGACAATATTCAAGAGTATGATTCAAGCAATATTTTCAAAAATCTGCAAAACGAATGCAACGTGAAAGATTATAAGTTTGTCCGCGATATTTTGAACAAAATAAAAGACATTCAAAATTCATTAAAATTTCATTTAAAGAAGGAATAGCAGAAATTCAAACAACTGCTTAATCAACCACTCATACTCCTGGAGAAAATGTTTGAGATTAACAATTTTAGAACATCCATCAAACCTTCAGTCACAAACATTTAGCACGAAATTAACTAAATTCAGTTGATCTGAATAGAGTTTTCGATTCGTGAAATCAAAGCCAGTAAATATGAAATCGAACACTTGCAAAATGGTACAAATGTCACAGAGTAAAGGTTGGAAAAGGAAAGGAATAAAACGCAGTACAATTTACCAGAGATGCAGAGATTGCATAAAACAATCGAAATTAAGAAGGCGTTAAAAGAAATGAAATAAGTAAAAATCGATATCAAGAGAGAATTACACTTACGTGTGAAAACAGCAAATATAAAATAAGTTTATTTACACGAGAGAAACCAGTTCTACATTTTTAGTTAGGAACTTAAGATTTAAAACTAGACAAACTAGTACGGTACCCTAACCATGTCCCGCTACTCAGTTTAACCGATGAACCAGGATATTTCAGACATATTTAACGAGACACAAATCATATACAGATCATTGAAGATATTTTAAATCTTCACTATAAAACTTAACACTGATGAATCAATGCAATGATGCAGATCAGTTTGACGTAAATGTTTGTTAGAATCAATAAAACCGAGTAATATGGATGGTAACATCTATCTGCGATATTTTTATACTGACATTTGATTGAAGAAAAATAAAAGAAACATACAAGAGGCAACAAAATCAGTATGCAAAGTTAACGTTTAATTCCATATGGGAAATTGCTGTCTAAATGTAAGATGCTTCTGCCTGATGACGATTCCTTCAAATCAAATCACAACATCATATATTCAAATTAGCATATTATGATAGCGAAGGAAATTGATCTCACAGCTTGTAAAATAATAGGGATCTTTCGTAGACTAAAATAGGTGTATTTGTCCAGAAACAGTATCTGAAACTGACGAGTACAAACAGGAATTGAACATAGCAAAAACAAACTTAAAACACAAAGAGATAACCGAAGAAACGTGACTGAAAAGAGTTGGAAAAATCAGGTGATGCTATTTCTAAATATTTTCTATTGTTGTAATTTCCACCGCAACATTATTAAGCAGTAAAATTATAACAAACAACTTGACATTGTATTGTATAAAATGAATCAAATAAGTATATATGACATATAGTGGAATTAGATATTTCACCGCCTTTATAATGATTATAGGAAAATTCTAGTGTGATATCGTTTAAACACGTACGGTTCTAAAAAAAAAAAAAAAAAAATACAAGACTGGGAATAAAAGATTTTGGGCGAACAATAATTGGCAATTAAAATGTGTACTGGTTGGTTTGCTATTGACTCATGTATATCATTTACCACACTCATTACAATAGCTGCATTACACGAGTAGCTATTACAATTTAGTAATCATTTACAATGACAATAAGTTAGGCAATAATGTTCAAAATCTCATCAGTGATGACGTTAGCCATCGTGAATGACTGAATCATCTTTTTTGGTGGTCTTCTTCATTGGTAGGAAGTTTATCATTCTTTGACATGTTTTGCTCGCTAACACGTATCTAATATTCGTCCAGTAGAAACATTTTCTTTCTTCATCAGGTTCAGAAAAATCGAAAGAAGCACATATAGTGAGATAATTATCATAAAGGTCCTCATCACGTATATCTTCCGATTTTGTAAAAGCTAGCCATCTCATATACAAGTCAAATGACGGCACACGTAGTATTTCCCAAGTTGTGTCAGTCTTTATGCTGTATTTTAATATTTGTAACATCCTACCGCTTGTCATGCTAATTAATATAAGGTTTCCGACATTTCTTATCTTTGTCTGAAATACCTATTACATTGCCCGATATGTCCATCTTTACATTTTAAAGTGCACTTTGTTGAGGTGCTCATTGCCTCATGTGTCTTTCCTTTTAAAGTCGTAATGCTCTTTGTTCTCATCCCTCCATTGTTCACGTTCTGTTCTTTCCGGTCTTTATTTTCCAATTTTAATTTCTTATAATATACTTTTTGACAAGGTTTGCAATAACATTGTTCTTGCCCAAACACACCAACGTCTTTCTCTTCTCCATGCATGGAATATTTCTTGAATAACAACCATTTAAAATACATTTAAAAGTATATTAATTACTCATAAGTACACTGTAAGTCATCGTCCATAAAAGATTCTAACATCTTGAAATTATGCTCTTCTGTCTTCCAGACTTCATTCAAATTATATGCAGTATTAGTAAGACATAAAGCAAATTAAAAGTAAGAATTAAAAGAAGCTGAAAATAACAACAAATAAAACAAAAACATTACATTATACAACACAATACCAGACATGCTTGAAGTCTGTTTTCAGTTGGCTGATTTTTAAACTTAACAAATAACAACATGTATAAAAGAGACAAAAAATGTTTACTACGTGACATTTAAATTCAGTATGCGTTTAGAAAAGCTTTTGAATTTTTTCAAGTGAGCAAACATAAACTTTTGAGATTGAAAAAATAACATTTCAGGGCTGATGATTCATTTAAAGTCAGGAATACATGATAGCACATGGACTTTTACCTGCCAAACATTGTTACACAATATATAGATTGCGTTGGTAAGTAAATAGCATATGAGATTAGTAAATCTGCACAACACATTATTAGACAAATTACAGAAATAAAATAATTTTTGTCGAGGCACACTACGAAGACATGAGAAAGAACTGCAGAACGATATACTAATCTTTGGAATGATTAAAGGAAAAGATGGAAACAGTTACAGTTGGTGTATGTATTTCGACAGTTGGATTGTGTGTATCTGGAATCAGAACACGTCTAATTTTATTATATATTCTCTACATTTCTTTCTCAATACTGAGCTTTCATTTGTGTCCTTACGATAATAAATCATATCTCATTCTGAAGTATCTTCAAAGATGAACTCACAGAGAAGTTCTTTTCTTAGGTTCACGGACATTTCTTTGAGAGGCTGGACTGCAACCAAAACGATGTGCAATGGAATACAGATTTCACTTCCGGATCATCGCCAAGGCCTTATTACGCACTGTGCGCTTTCGCCGAAACACACACAGACAACCACACCATAAGCTCATATTCTAAAGAATAATCAATTACCTTTAAATACATACCAAGAATGTCTAAATCTAACTCTTGTATCACCACCAAAAGGAGACAAGAAAATGCTCTAACAATAGACTGAGACTACATTAGTGTTTACTGAACCGGATCTAATAATTGTGATCTGATTCCATCTTGAATATCTACTAGTGTAGTTGGCACATTGCCCGTCACATGATTTAGTACATCGTTGTAAGACTTGTGTCAAAACCTTTGAAGAAATCCATGATTCCTAACAAAAAATATATGAGACATGATGAACAAGTAACAACAAGTGTGTGTGTGTGTGTGTGTATGTGTGTGTGTGTGTGTGTGTGTGTGTGATTTGGATTTTTAACGTAGCTTTAACAATTTTTCAGTCATATCGCTACGACATCTGCGGTGTGGCAGTTTATAGTGATGTCTAGCACTGGGGCATCATGCCGCAGATATGTAGCATCATAACATGATGTCCCACCCAGTCACATTATCCTGACACCAGGCCGACCAGTCCTAACAGTAACCTCATAACGATGAGCTTCAAGCGAGGCAGCTGTTAGTACCATTTTTGTAAGTCTTCGGTCGAGGATCGAACCCACGACCTCCCGCATCCTAGGCGCACGCTCTAACCACTAGGCCAAGTAACGACAAGAGGTTTTAAGCTTATGGATGGTTTCGGTAGCAGCGCGACCAATATTAATACGTTGTCAGAGTTGATGAGCAAGAAAGATTCGACCGAGGTAGCGAAACATTTAGATGTGGTTAAAATCTAACTTAGTGTAAATGGAAAGTTCGATTAAATCAATAAGCTAACATATCATTTAGCAATATTAAATGTTAACTTTGAGTTATAGAATCATTCTGAAAGAACATATTTGAATTCAATTTCAAACAGATACCAAGAAGTAAGTTGATTGAGAAATAGCCAATAATACATATGTAGTGCAAGACAACGATTGAAGAGGATGAAGATAAATTTAATTGATTTGGAGTAAACGTTAATAGTATCTATAGAACCGTTCAAATGTAATGGACATTCATTTCAACATTACATTTGTGTCATGTATATTTAATTCATCTTGTGGACTTGACCTTTGTCCGTGATTGATGGTAGAGTTTTTGCCAACATTACTATTTTCATGATTATAAGTGGTAAACAAGATGCTTATTAAAATTTAAGTTCAAGGTCTAAACTTGCTTACAATCTGATGGAATTTTCCAGTAGATATCATTGCTTTTCCAGAATATGTTATTGCGTCATAGGTCATCTGACAGTCTGTATATAAAGGAGACTAGGCAAATAATTATATATTCCTGTTCTATGCTCAATCTCTGGAATCATGTACAACTGTGTTCAGGTATAATTTGTGAGAAAGTATTTATTTAAATTATTCATTGGTATTACAAAAATGCTCTCTGACTTTTTGGACTAAACACTACCTCGGAGAATTTTGAGAACTCATTCGAAGTCATACTAGATTGTATCAATGTGGTACGTCAACACGTTTAAGACTATTGGTACATGAACACATTCAAGACTATTGGAATTCACGGGGAACATTCTACACATTTAGACTTACGATAGGACATTTAGGATTATTTTGATTTTAATTCACAATACTTTAAGTGTATTTTAATTTCGTTTCTGTTTTATGGAAAGAAATAATTTGTTGATTTCACAAAACTTGTTGGTTGCGCTTCGTAGTGGTAAATAGTTTAAAACCTTGAGTCCCAACATCTGTCAAAGCGGCTGAACTTGAAATGGAAACCATTTGTTTGCTGGACGATACGATTACATCCGAACCAATTGCTCAGTCGGTGAATGATACATACAGAACTATGATTTTTTTCATCTACAGTTACGTAGAGAGAGAGAGAGAGAGAGAGAGAGAGAGAGAGAGAGAGAGAGAGAGATCATTGATATAATAGCCGACACCCCTTTAACAAATATCACTTTTTTTCTCCCACATTAAACTCCCACACGTACATAACTGATGACTATAAAAAAGAATTATATAGTTAATCACGAGGAACACTGTCAGGTAATACATTTTAGCTGGTACAGCAGCAGAACATTTCTAATATCACAATGAATAACATCAAAGAAAAATCTACGAAGAACTGAGCTAAGAAGCGAACTTGGATTAAACACAAAACAAACTTTAACAAGCAAAAAATGATTAGAAAAACTTGAAACAGAAGAAAGATCAACCCCACCTGAGAAAGAAAACAAAGATAGTTTAAACAAGCGGATGTATAATTGTATTGTACAGGTAGTGATATTTTCACAATGTTGCTCTTTATATATATATATATATATATATATATATATATATATATATATATATATATATATATATATATATATATATTACACACACACACACACACACACACTTGATTACATTTTCAAAGTTAAGAACCCCCTAACATTGACTTTATTATTCCAGTCTCAGTTTCCCAGCTTACAATTGAATTCTTGGTGTCAATCGGGATCTTACCAGCAAAATCTGTTCAGTAGTTAAATTGACAATACATATAAATGGGAGATAAACTTTCACTTCATAAAAGAAATTGTATGGTTTTGAGGTTGGAAAAGATTAAGGAGATTGAGATTGATTTAGTTGAAGATATCGAACATTAAAGAGGTGTCAGACAGAAATGCAAACCAGCATATACGAATTTAAACTGGTTAGTATTTTGCGAGGATACATTTTCAGGCTATATGGATGTATCGTGTCCTGGTTTAGAAGTTGCAGAAATAACAGCAGGAGTTACAGTCCATCTTGCGTTTACTGGATTTTGATCAAACTTGACTTGGATTTGTTGTAAAGGCATTTAAGGACAAAATGATCCAAGAAAAAGTTATGAAACAGGATGATATATTAGCTTTTGTGACTAGTAAAGGACAATGCATTGTTGACATGCCAAGCAATCTATATAGCGAGGCGTTTCATTTGATAGTTGACCAGCATAATAGATAAGAGGAAGTGAAGAATGCACTTAGGATGAAAATGTTCAACGCAGAGAGACAAGACACTTTAGAGCAGAAAAAACACTCTCCAAGAAGAGAGAAATCAATCGAAGGAGAAGTTTACAATGAACGAAAGTAAACATTAATTTATAATATACAAATGGAATTTAAGATCGAAGACAAAACCGAGAAAGAAATATATTTTAAACTTCTATTGATAATAGGATAGTAAACTAGCTATATCGTTACAGAGAATATGATTTGTCATTGTTATTTCCCAACAAATTACATCAACAACAAATTTTATTACATACACGACAGAATGAAAGAAAGTCCATTTGAATACTGGTCGTTTCTACTGAACCATACATGAACAAAGTTATATAAGGTAAAAACGACAATCTTGAAAGCGTTGATATAGAGTGTTTGAAATAATAATAATAATAATAATAATAATAATAATAATAATGAGGACTTTGTATAGCGCCTAATCTTTAGAAGCATTACAACATTCGACAACACTTAAAAAACATATATAATGATATGATTACAAAAATAAAATCAAACACCATGAAATTAGAAAACAGAAAACATGCTGTAAATATTTAAGATAAGGAAACATTATCAGGTTTTTAAGTCTGTTCTTGCAGTTGAAATAGGTGCGTTTTAGGGGCGCTCTTGAATGAGGTCACTGTGTCTTTGTGTCTAAGTTCAGTGGGCAATTCGTTCCACGTTGCTGGGCCCTGGTATGCAAAAGAACGTTGTCTATATGATTTCATTTTCATAGTGGGAATAACGAGAATACGAGTGTCAGAAGAGGAGCGTAAGTATCTTGCTGGTGTGTACACATGGGTGAGGTCAGATAGGTATGTTGGATTGGAGCCCGTCAGTGAAACGTAGCACAGAGAACAAATTTTGTGTTTAATTCTGGATCGAATGGATAGCCAGTTTAGGGTACAGAGCAGGGGAGAGGCGTGCTCTGATCGTGGTAATCTAAGGATGATATGGGAAGCTGTGTTTTAAACTTTTTGAAGCTTCCGGACTAGATATTGGGACGAACCAGACAGAATTAAATTGCAATAGTCCAGTCTTGAAAGTACTAAGGAACACACAAATGTTTTAGTAGCATCAACTGAAAGATACTTGCGAATGGAGCTGATGCGTCTCAGCTCAAGATATGCAGCCTTGCATATGTTCATGACATGTCGGTGCCATGAGAGAATACTGTCGAGAGTAACACCTAGGTTTCGTACTGACGGTGTGAATTTAATGTTGGTGTTGCTGATATTTATTGTCTGAGGTAAAGGATGTGAATGAGAATGTTTTTATGTTTTAATCAGAATGGCTTCAGTTTTATCATTATTCATATGCAGCTTGTTACATGTCATCCATGATTTCACATCGGAAATGCACCTCTCTACGCCTTGGATGGTAGCTTCAACTTCAGTTGGCTGGCTAGACTTGTATATTTGGGTGTCATCAGCATACAATTGGTGAGACACTGGATGATGATCTATGAGTGTATAGAATGAAGAGAACAGGTCCAAGAACAGACCCCTGTAGAACAGCACAACATGGATCAACTGAGCTGGAGTGTTTTCCATTTGCGGACACAATTTGTGTCCAGTTGATCAAGTAGGACAAATACAATTCAAACGTTATAGTCACTCTGTCCAATAATTATGTAATGCATGTAACTAACTAAAAATCTCAAATACCAGAATTTAGTAGTGAAACTATACAATCGTCTACGGAATCTGACATAGTCTGTACGTTTATAAAACCTAAAATATTACATATATTCGTCTTTCACACGTATTACTGATTACTATTAGTATTTTCTATAGTCACCACTTGTTACAGTCTGATTAAAATAAGCTCTCCTCTGTCTACAGGTAAAGATCTGACAGCGACCGCTTAAGGGTCATGTTTTGGCGACCTAACTTATGATCATAATCGCTAAACTTATCATCCAATCAGAAGAAGTCTTCGCGTTTTTAGACTGAGCAGAGTGGTTGAAGCACATCAATGTGGTCCGAACGACTTGATTCACTTTCAGATATTTGAAAGCTGCATTTCCATTGGATAATTTAAAGGTCACCAGAACATGACCCCTAAGCGGTCGCTGTCAGATCTTTACCTAGGGCAGAGGAGATCTGATTTTAATCAGATTGCCACTTATTATAAATGTATCTTATGGCGACTTTATGAATCTCTACCTTTTATAATTGCTTTTAATCATGACTTTATTTATTCCAAATACTATTAATGGTCATTGAAAGCAATTATAGAAGTGTTTACAAACAGACTATTAATATCCCAAATTTAGATGAAAGAAAACTTTTACGGAATGTTTGTAATTTGCATTTTTTTTTTACGTTAAGTAAATCACAAAAAAGCAAAAATATCATTACGAGGTGCTAATGAACTAGAAATCATAGTTTAACAGTCATCATCTTATATAATTTTTCTATCTGTTTTCCAAATAAATTATTATTAAATAGTTTGAAAACATTTTTCAAAATCATTGGTTTCTTTTAATAAACTTGTATTTTAATTAGTGCACGTCTCTAATCAAGGTAGTTGATTAAAGAATATTACACAAAAAAATCTCAACTTTTATTTGGACTCGACATAGTTTCAAGTTTTGATTATAAATTACAAATGGGTCTGTTTTGTTTTTCAGCGTAGATAATAACTTAAGTACTTTTATTTTCCACTTTTTCTAATCTATTAACTGTTTTATAGTTACGATTCTCAATCTGCTCCTAAAATGCTACATGTATTATGAATTCTAACTGAAATTATTCTCTCTCTCTCTCTCTCTCTCTCTCTCT
>JAECUM010044997.1:0-5000 GCA_016617855.1 Megalonaias nervosa
ATATATACATACATATTTGCAGGCACGATTCATAGCTTTCAATACTGTTTCGTTCTACGGTAGACCATCTCTCAGACTTGAACTGTATGGCTGTAACATCGGGAACTACAGTAATCCCGTCTACACAACCATTGACAAGGATATCGAGGTAGTAATTCATGAGCAATTTGTTTAGTTTAATTACATTCCATTCGATTTAGTTCAGTTCAGCTCCTTTCAAATATATCTTTATTGCACTAAAGATATGCTGATTTATTGTGCCCGTGTCCTTCACTGTGTAATGTGGTCATGAAAGGCATTTTTCTCCATCAATTCATATATTAACATTTGCGTGACAAATCAACTCTTTACTTAAGCGTTATTGTCCGTAACATAACGTTATTATTTGTCAGGTACATTCTCATATTTTGGTTATAATAGCTTCAACCAGTACCTGTGGGACAGAAGCCTGGAAAGATAGCAACTTAACCGTTTGATAAATATCTCCCTCTGTCTCTAACTTCAATATTTTTTACTTGGCTTTTATTGGTATGCTTGCGAAGGAGTTGAGGGATATGTAAGCACGTTCCTGAAAGTTTTAATAAGTTGTCTCAAATTTAATCAGCCCTTTTTCTATCAATTTTATCAAATGAATGACAGATATGATGAAACGAATTCTAGGATAACCGAACATGGATTCCAAGCCAAAGTCCAGTTGTCGTTGAAAGAAAGATGGCAGTCAGACCTTCTGGAAATTTATCAATACAACCAGGCGTCACCGTAATATTCACGACTCCAGAAGCAGAACTAAGCGTATTTGGTGAGTAAAGCACTCTCTCTCTCTCTCTCTCTCTCTCTCTCTCTCTCTCTCTCTCTCTCTCTCTCTCTCTCTCTCTCTCTCTCTCTCTCTCTATCTCTCTCTCTCTCTCTCGCAATGCATTTAGGGTCCGACTGCTGCACAGATCAAACTGGGTAGTCTGCCCTCTACTAAACAAAAGGTTAATCATTCATTCTTGTTTGAGTAGTGTTATGGATGGACTCACGAATGGGACGATGTTTTGAGACCGAAATTGTTTACATTTGCGACACAACGAACACCGAATAGAAATAGCTTTCTATATATCAAAATAAGTTTTCGTCTCTGTGGCATATTATTTTTTAACTTCCACTGATATGTTTTAAGATAATTTCATGAAGCCGTTTAGTTCGTATTTCAAATATATATCATAAACATAGAATATGAGTTGTAATGTAATGAAGCGGTGCAAATCATAATCGCATAAATCAAAAATGGAAACTTCCGGCTATTTGGATACGATACAAGAGAAAGAATGTATTGTATGACGCAAATATATGCGGGTAAAAATTTAGACAAATGTTTAAGGAGACTGACTTTGCTCAGAGTCTAATTTATCCATAAACGGGGTGTATTTTCTTCATGCTGTCACTGACCATATCAATCATACAATTCTTTATGTTTTATTTTGTCAGAAAAAATGTCTCTTGCTTTACAAATTGTATAACCATATGCTTATAATACAAGGAAGGCAACGACCGTGTTGTAGAATACCGAGTAAACCTAGACAATTGTATGTCATTCTTTATGCAAATCTAATCATCTTAAAACGATTCTATGTGTGTAGAACGAGGCAATTCCGTATTTCAGTGTTGCATGATATTTCAATGTAAGCTCTAAATTGTGCTTTGGTTTGAAATATATTTGGTAATTTAGTGTGCGAAATGATTGAAGTCAAACAGATATGTGGCAAAAGGTACTGGTCTTGTTGCCATTCTTTCAAAAGTTATGTCAGTTTAACTTTCAAACAACTGTTTTCAAACATCATCTTCAAATGGCAGGAACGAAATCGGAAAACATTTTGCAGTCTATAAGACTAACCTTTTGATAATGTAAATAGCTGCTGATACAAATCACAAGTTTCTTCTTTAAAGCTTGTGCGCAACTTTTGCTTAGTCAGTGGGCAAATGTTTTTGGTTTTCTTCAATATATAATTTAGAAACGGAGGTAACCTTTGTGACGAAAAAATATATCTGGCCGATAAGACACAAATTGTATATTCTGAAAGAATTTTAATTTGGTGGCTAAAAACTCTTTTAATTGTAAAAGTTTGAAATGGCAATTTATGTCCACTTTATAATCGTAATTGTTTTACAGGTAGGCTATCTGCAAATGGGGTCAGTGGCGTACCAGTTTTATTCAGTGGAAGTCATCCAGTCATGCAAGCCATGAATCTTTGGAGTGGAATAAAACTTCAGCCTGGAGGTAAAGTTGTAATTTCTAAATACAAAACAGATTTCATTTTCTGGTAGGTTAGAAGGAAAAACTCAAAATCGGCGAAGCGAATTTGCATGTTGTTTGAATGACACAAAGTTCACCACATCGTAAAGCAGGGTTCATCCGTAATGGACGGTGATCAGATTTAGCCGCTTAGCAGTTGTTTCTGGAACTGTATTATCTTGCAAATGGACATATTTCTTCTAATGGTTGAATTTAAAGATACCTCACAAAATTGCCTTTCCCAATTAAATATGATGTTTTGAATCCGAGTTTGTTATACATGTTGTTTTGTAAATTAAGTATTCTCCAATATCAACACTCCAACCAGATTTTCATCCATAAAGATTGTGTACATAAATCATATAAAGTTTATGCTCCCATCAAAGACAGTTTTCGAGAGTATACTAAACAATTCATGATTATCTTTATGTTATAGAGCATTCATTTTAAGATAAGTACTTCAGTTTAAGTATTACAATTTATCAATAAATTTATAAAACAGACAGAATCAAGTTGATATTCTATCTTTCGAAATGCAACAGCATAAATGATGACTGAGCACTGCTTTAAAAGCACGAAGAGTGTCTGTATCAATTGCACATCAACTATGTCTATCGAAATGCATTTTGTTTAAACCCACATAAATTACAAATATAATTGTCAGAAATAAGTAACATCATAAATGTCTAACTTTGCATTCATCCTTCCATATAAAATTAAGTACGCACTGTAAAGAACCTATTGGATATTTTTATATTTTTCAATGCTGGTCACATTTCTTTCTTTAACACCTCTCTTTCAGTTTGCTTTCATTACGTAAGTGTTCCATTTTATCACGCGGACATTATAACTTTCTTTCTCCAATAGATGACATGTTCGACGACGTTTATACGCAATATGAAAATAATTTACATCAATAACATAGTTCATATAGTCACCGTCATCATTATCTCCGTCGTCATCATTGGTTGTCACTGAGCACTTCATTTGAATTCTTAATTACAATGAAGAAACAAATACATAAATACATGTCTACGCGTTGTTTTTCAGGCTCCATTTTTACTGTTGACACCAGAATTAGACAAGCAACTGTAGGAATCATGGGTGCCTCACAGGGGTTGAAAATTGTGAAGACTGTAATCCATTCCTGCAGCGATGCAATTCGATTATCTAATGGCCTGGAAAATAACAACATTTCTGTGATAATCGAATCGAGGCTCGTTTTTAATGAAAGAGGGATCGTGCTGCATGGTAGTAATGCTCTCCCCTATATTACCATAGAGAAAACAGAAATCATGTTGAATACGAAAATTGGAGTTGCTGTAGAGAACTGGGACCGTACTTTGGAGAATCCTGCAGCTACCACAAAACTGAACCTGATTAGCTGCAAATTAAGCAGGAATTCACAACATGGACTTGAAACATCACAATCCATTCCAGGGCACATTCGGGTTGAAAATTGTTCTTTTGAACGAAATTCGCAGCAAGGAATACATGTTTACAGGTGGTACAGTTATCTCAATAGCATGAACTTGACGGTGTCTACTTCAAGCTTTTATGACAATGCTGGGCGAGGAATTTATATTTATCAAGTCTACATTGACTCATTTGCTCTTACTTTAAACAATAACAACTTCAAGGGAAATCTATATCAGGCAGTGTATATGTACGTTACTCCTGCATATGACCGAGCTGACTTGATTACAGTTATGGGAAATGTATTTTCCTTCAGCCCTGGACAAATTTATCCTCTTGAATTTCAAAATACAAGAAGGATGGAGTTTCAGTTTCAGAATAACTCTTGTATAGAATCTCTTGGCTGTCTCCTTCTAAAGAGCAGCACTGATACGGAAGCAGTCATCACGTACAATCGATTTAAGAACATATACGGGGTTTCAAAAAGTGTCATAAGTTCAGATAACGCTGTACTTAATTTCACTAACAATAAGGTTGAAAATTGCAATACATCGACTCTTCTCGAAATCGGAAATGACTTTGATCATGTCATAAAGCACAATAACTTTACTTCAAACAGTGGCATATCGTGTCTTCTTAAAGTTGGGACCCTATTTGATAAAGACAAGTTTATACTGGCCCCTGACAATTACTGGGGAGACACTAACATTGCAACAATAAAGCAGAAAATATGTGACTTTTATTTAAACGTTGCGGTGGCACGTGTCAAATTGCAGTTTTATTTTGCAGACCCTTCCATGGAGAATGAGACTCTCACATACATAGATAATGAGGATAAATTTGATGATAATCAACAGTTATTGAATGGTTCTTACTTGTATGGAGGCATTATTACAGGCACACTAGCCGGGGAGGACCAGGCAAATACCCCAGTACTTGTAAATCGGAGTATTCTGATAGAAGAGGCAGGAGTGCTATGGATCCTGGGAAACAACGTATCGTTCACAGAGAATAGAGGAATCGCTGTCAAAGGTTAATCGATTTGTTTTATATGAATAATTTTGCATTAATTCAAGTATTTCCGAGGAAAACATTATTTTAGTATTTGGGCTAGTTATTATAATTGACAATGAGCTATTTCTAATGTGTTTTTAATTTCGAACTATGCTTATTCGAATACAAAGAAGCATCAAATATTTGGCGTTGGTCTAATATGAAATCAAAAATAGTATGACCCAAAATCCCTTACAGTAATCACTTCGCATTGCTGGTAACGATTCGATACAACATTATTTGAATGGGATTTTAA
>JAECUM010044997.1:7500-23033 GCA_016617855.1 Megalonaias nervosa
CATTCGGCACGATGACACGAATGGTTACTTACGCTTGAACTTACGTCGCGTCACAATTTCTCAACACTCTGCTACGAGAAGAGACACTTTATTGAGGGACTGTTTAGAAGACATGGTTTCTAATCCAAGGCGTTCTAAGAGTTTAGAAAGCGACAGACCTCATCACTTTTCTCCATCTAAGTCCAAAGCATTTCCGGGAGCTTAGTGTCATCTCATGCAACCAAGATTGCTTGATCTGCAGTGCTGTTATATATTCTCTGACCGCCGGATATTTGTCCTCCTCCTCATTCTATTCCTCCTTCATCAGCAACCTAACCAGAGCTGCAGCATCTGTTGATCTGACGACGTTCTGACCGGCCTCCGTCATCAATTCGTCAGTGGTTCTACCTTTGCCACACACCAGTCTTTCAGTTGGAACCCCAGCAGTTGACAGTGATATCACTGCTTTGGGAATGACACAGGCACGATACATACATTTGAACCGGATGGCCATTGATAACACTGGGCATTTAGTGCGTAAAACAGTTGCCATGGCTTCGATGTTGGACTTTAGTCTCTAAGGCTATTTTCCAACAGGAGGATCATAGCTTATCTTCTCCCACATCGAACACCTCAGGGCATGCATGGAAGTCGGTCTCACGAATAGCCCGTGTACTGAACAGAGCAGCTCATAACAATTTGGTCAGTGCAGTAACCGAAGCTACAAATTTACACTGGCGGAACGCAACTTAGTGATCTCTGCCTGCATTTTCTTGAAGGACTTCTATAAGCCAAGCTAAGAGCAGTTGTTTTCCTCGAAACTTCTCTTTCACGGCCAGATTGAAGAAGTCCGCAAATAAGCCACCAAGGAGACCAGTTTTGCTTTCGGTCACAACTTCAGCGTCGATGCAGGGTTAGTACCGGATATCAACAAAACGACACATGGCCCACTCATTGGACACGAACCTCTGAAACCGTCCTATGGAAGCTTTACCCAGCGAAAGCCAAAGGTCTCGCATACCAAAGCGGACTTAGCACCGAGAAGGTCCTGTCGTTTTTTCCAGACTCGTTTTGATCCCAAATAAACACTGCACTCTGCGCCTTGTCTTTGACCCACGCGCAGTCAATCAATTCTCCGCGACTCTTGGTTCTCAGAGGAAACACCACAGTGTATTTTTAATGCCATCCATGAAAGAGACTTCTTCATCAGTGTGGACTTAAACGGTGCATACCTTCATGTCCCTATTAATAAGACTTCCATGAAGTTCATGAGATTCGCCTACAACATCGTGTACCAATTCAGTGCACTGCCACTAGACCTCAGTATCACCCCTGGGACTTCACTCGTCCTATGAATCCAGTAATGGCCAATGTCCGTATCATTTCTATGGCGGCAACATCAGGTTACCTGGACAACATACTGCAGAAATATCAGTGAGTTAGATCTAACAAGACATGATATCCCCTTTTACCAATATGGACTTCTCGTCAACAAGGAGATGTCTGACCTAGTACCATCTCAACAATTTCGTCACCTAGGTAAAGAATACAACACAAAAGCAACACGTATCGTCTCTCTCAAGATCGGCCATTGTAATCCGAACCATGGTAGCACCTTCAGTTTCGAGAAATTATATTCGTACGGGAATTTTTCACCAACTAGGCTTATCAATGTGGCCTCGGACTTCATAGTCTTCAGTCACCTTCCTGTATGCCCATTATAATTGAATCTCTGCCGGAATAGAGGCCTAATGATTTCCCACTGGACCACACTCTCACCATATGCACACAACTGGGGCACCATCTGTCACACTGGAGCAACATAACTTGGCTCACTTCGGGTATACGTCTACCAGTATAGCCGCCCAAGATTAGAGTCTGTACCGATGCAAGTGCGGGAGGCTACGGAGCCAACCTACTACCTCCGGCTCTGCACGCTTTCCTCTGGAACGACAGCTTCATATCAATACATTCTTTAGATGACACCATTGTGAAAGCCTTTCAGTGGTGGCAGGAATATTTGCATGGCTAGTGAGTTCCCATTGTGTCCGACACCTCTACCGTCGAGATTTCTCTCAAGCCAAAATGAGGAACCATGTCCTACAGTGGTGACGTATCTCAATCGACAATGATGAACCAAGACCCAAGACTTTTACGTCCTGGTGTGGTGTTTATAAAGTGGCTCTGTCAACAACAAATCCTGGTACAATTTCGCCATATCCCAGGACTCCTAGCATTCTAGCCGAAGCTTTGTACTGGAACAATTGACTAAAACAGAAAGAATGGTCTTTTCATTCCTCCGTTTTCATTCGGATATGTACCCGATGGGACTGGCCTTTGGTGGACCTGTTTCCGACAAGGTGGAATACCAACTCCAAACCTTTGTATCTCCTGTCCTAGACTCAAAGACCGAGCAGTCGACTCTCTATCGATAGTTTGGAATACGTCTACCCTCCAACACCTCTGATTTCAAAATGTGATACAGAAAGTAGGAGAATAAGAGTGCCTTATCTTCGCTGCACCACTCGAATGGGAGAAATCGTGGAACAATGACCTCATCAATGTCGCAAAGGGAACTCCTCAGTGCCTTCGGATTTTCCCTAATCTGCTCAAACAACAGCAACGGTAGTTGTTTCATTTCTACCCAGAGCTACGAAATGAGCACGTCTGGATGATATAAAACAGGCCCACAAAAATAAACAATTTTCACAACCAGTCGTGGAGAGAATCACTCTAGCAAAAAGGTGCTCCACTCTGAAAGCGTACGAAGGCAAATGACACGTCTTCACCCAGTGGTGCACAAACGAACACATCCTACCTCTCCAGGCATCTAGACCGCAAATAGTTTGCTTCCTCTGCCTCTTCGTGGAGAGAAAGTTCGCAATGAGTACGACAAAAGAATTGTCATCACGTAAGAGTGGATACTGGACAAAACAAAGACTTATCCGAACTACTATCCAACTCAGAGTATACACGACCATAAACGTTAGGTTTGTAACCAATGTGGAACCTATCTTGGGTGTTAACTGGTTGAACAAGACATATTTCAACCACTTTCATGGGCATCTGTGTCGCACCTTTGATACAAGACCTGCTTTCTCATGGGGTTAATGACGACAGGCAGAATTTAAGAAATACCCACCCTATCAGCAGATCCGAATTACGTGCAGTTTCGACACAATGGGTCAGTCATACTCATAACGGCATTCTTTTTTTATCGCCAAGAAATGGCTGCCTTTCACGGGTATATACATACTTTCGTCACGAAGCCTTTGCTTAGTCTGGACACATACGCTTAAGGTCAACAGCAAGAGCCAGTGAGGGCGTTCAAATTGTACCTTAATTGACCAGATCACCTTTCTTTCTTTTCATAAAAGGACAGGAGGATAAGTCAGAACAGACTATCTCGTCCTGGAATAGGTGGGTTATTCATTCGGCATATAGAGAAATAACTGCAGCTCAAATGATTTTATTACGCATTTCGGCTCAAAAGTTTAGAGAACGTGCCATCAGTCTAGCATTCGACTTCTACTGTTTGCTAACCGACATCATTAAAGCTGTGGGATGGAGATAAGAGCCATCAACATATCTCAGATATCTCCGAGATATGTTATCCCAAATGACCCAGTTCGATCTGGTAGGATCTATATCCGCATCTCAACAGGTCACTAGGTCGATCAACAGCTTCTTAAGACGCGTCTTCGCGATCTCAGCTGGGCGAAACTTTTCCCTATTTGAAGCCGCGCTCCCGTAGATGGAGTCCCCTCAAGTCGAGTTACCTAGATGCTCTCTCGCTTATCATAGAGGACCGCAGATGGTATCTCCTGGGAGAAGGGATGTACCTTCCTCCACCTCTTACCTGTTCTCCTAAGGTAATGAAAGTTGGGAACGTATTTAAAGACGAAATAAATTTTTCCTAGTAAAATATGTTTCTTCGACAATACTTACTCAATTATAATATAAATACACCACCCGGTCTCCTCGCAGTTTCATCCATAGAGAGCGTGCCTTCCGCTCCAGTAGGAACTGATGTATTCGAATGCTTTGCCGCCAAGTCTTATACATAAGGGGGGATAACTCTGCCCAAACGTCAAATAGGTCGGCAGACAAATTTTAGCTCTTCTGAGCTAAAAATAGTATCGGGAGAGGGGGTGGGAGTAGCTGGATTCGGGACGTAATAGTAATTCTCCTTAAGTATTATAATTGGGTTAGTATTCTCGAACAAATAATTACACAAGTGAAGTGTTAATACCAAATTGTTTAAACCGCCAACACTGAAATTAACAATTCCAACGATTGCCACTTTACGAGTTAAATAGATCCGTATTTGTGCTAACATACCGTTAAGTTCTTATTATAAATTTATGAAAGCAATGGACGCCGACTTGCTTGGAATTTTTCCTTGTTTGGGTTCATGTGGTTAAAGACTCTCTAACTCCAATAATATTACAATTTACGAATTATGACACAATATTACCACATTGATTTTGCACAAAATTTATATCCTTCCTGTATAATGCCTCATGATGTGTATTTTTTTAAATTAATATCTGTTTTCATATTATAAATGAAAATATCCGTCAGATCCGCCAGATTTCAGAGCTTAGCGTCTGTTTAATACAGATTTTAATATCGTGTGCGTTTAGATAGGACTTTGGTTATTTACTCAACGCGTCTGCATTTTCAATGTTAAATTATAAATCTTTTGCAAGCATACAGTCTAGTCGTGCTCAATAACAGACTATAAACATAACCGTCAGTAGTAGCCTAATTTCGGTTCGTAATATACATTAATCTGTCCCAATTTCTGCATCGTTTCTAAACGTAAGTGAGCGATGTGATATATAGTTACAAGAGAGAGAGAGAGAGAGAGAGAGAGAGAGAGAGAGAGAGAGAGAGAGAGAGAGAGAGAAGAAGAAGAAGAAGAAGAAGAAGAAGAAGCATGAACTATGTGTATGTTTGGGAAAATCACATCCGTGAGATTCATTTTATTTAGTGAGAAAAAGAAGCTCTTCCGGTAAAGATATTGGTGCATCGGCGATAACGATTTTTTCCCCAACTAACTGCTGTATTTCAAATTAGTGATGAAATATATTGTATTTAAATAATGTATATGTAACTCTCAATATAATCAATATTATATGATTTGTTTTTATTTATATATTTTTGTGTGGGGTTGAGGAGTTATTATTATTATTATTATTATTATTATTATTATTATTATTATTATTATTATTAATGAACCAGATATTTTGTTTCTTTTTCCAAGAATAAGTGTAATAGTGGTAGATTTGTTACCACTTCCTAGTGCCGATTTAAATTTGTAATCAACGCTGTTTTAAAGTACAAATATAAATAATATGCGATTATTTTTGGTGTAGAGACAAAATCAGATCAATTGAATTCAGGTATAATAAAGGTAACCGTTAAGTACTATTGTACCTTATATATTGAATACGGAAATGAAAACCTGTTTAACCTATGACCCATACAATATTTTGATTTATCCTTACGGTTATATGTAGGAAATTACAATATCCAAATTTGAAAAGAAATTCAATCTACATCAATGAATTATAAATGATAAGATAGTCAAGGACAAACTTTTATTACCCCTGTTGAGAAACAACCTTTCTAATGAATGACATTATGTAGAGGAGTGATTCTTTTCTAAATTAACCTTCTAAATCCCCTTTTAACACGTCAATACAAACAACATACTAAACCAAATGTTAGCTTCTGTGTTTATAGTTTTCAGTAATTTTATTGTCAAATTGTGCAACAGAGTGGCGTTCCTTAGCAAGAAAATTACTTTTTCAGGACTTATATTGAGGAATGCAAACATCAGCGGAGTAAGTGAAGCTATCATTGTAAAATCACTGAATATTAAAACCCAAACAGGCATAACTGCATCAGACAATGTCGCCACCGCAAAATCCTTGGAAGTTCGAGACACCTATGCAAGCAATTCTGGTACATTCATCTATGTACCGAGTCTAAATGGAGACTTAGGTATTCTGATAGATTCATCACGTTTTAATTTGGAGAGACAGACAGTGCTAGTTGAGCTGAATGATTCACAGACTATGTATATTCAGCTCTGGAATAGCACATTTCAAAGTAGCACATCCAATGTCATAAGCATCACTGAACAAAGACCGCAGAAAAATTTAACACAAGTTAATGTGGATATACTAAATAGTAGATTAAGTTCTGGATCTAGTACTGCGATATCTGTTTCAACATGTTCTGTTTATTTTAGCTTTCACACACATCGTAGCATTTTCTCCAGTTTGTATTATAGCATTTACATTTATGCACAAACATCTAACGCAATTGTTACTCAGAACTCATTTACTGCTGGTCAAAGAGCGTTATATTTTCAATTCTGCAACAGACAGTTTGAAAATGTGAATGTTAGTCGGGTTATAAGTATTCAAAACAACACATTCGCAACATCTTCCAATGGGGAGGATATTTACTACTACAACTGGTATACAAATGATGCAATACACACATTCGATATTCAGGATAACATTTTTGCACAATCAGGAATTACAAATAAACAAGGCATTGTAGTCTACGGTCAAAACTGGTACAACACAGGCAATAATTATTTCATTAGGAAAAATACATTCTATGGGTATGGAACTGCTTTAAACTTCAATGGAAAGGCAAACGAAATTCAAATATCCCATAATACGTTTTTGAATAATTCGTATGTTTTAAAACTAAACAGCAGAGATTATAATACAGGTTCTGTAAATATATCTGAGAACCGTATAGAAAATAACAGTGCTGATGGAATCCTACAGATTCAGCCTTCTGTGTCTGATGAGAACTTTCGAATTCATGTCACTAACAACACATTCGAAAATAATACTGGCTCGGTAATTACAGTGTCGGCTCCTTTTATACTTCTTAGACATAATTTCTTCGCAAATCAGAATGCCAGTTACAACCTTAAAGTCATTCCTGACAGAGGAACGTCATTTGCAGGCAAAGTTATTAATGCTTCTTTAAATTATTGGGGAACCACTGATGTCAACGTTATTGGAAAACAGATATATGACGCAACCTATGATGCATTGTTATCTGATGTCATTTTCCGGCCATATCTCGGATCTATGAATATATCTAACATTCAAGATGAAGACGCCGCTTTCGTAAGTCCCAACGGAGAAATAGGAGGCATGGTAAAGGAAAATCTGTCTTTGTCAATTGATCGAAGCCCTTATTTGGTGACCTCCAACATTGAAATTAAAGAAGAGGGAACACTTACGCTGGATGCTGGCGTAATCTTAAAATTTAAAGCGAATCTTGGAATATCTGTCTTTGGTAAGTAAAACTGTAAATTGTATAATTTCAACTGCATGTAACGACATAATAATTCTAATTGCTCCAATATTGGATTGTAATGGGTTCTCTTTTCATAAGCACAATCTCCTGTTTACATTTATTCGTTCTTTGACTATCGATGAATGTTTTCGATGTTTGCTTGGCAGTTCTCTTGAATAGACTAGACTGACTGTCACATACTCATAAACCATGTGTGGACTTGTTTCCTCTATCTTGATTCGCTCTCTGGTGATTTTTGTTTCGCTATATATTGGTCCATTCTTGTAAGATGGCATTAACGGAAACCAGGACGCCGCAGAAATCCTTTGTTGTGGATTGTATCTCACTGTTTGTATCTATTGCATTTAACATAGGTCGAAATTGCACTCTGGCATAACATAAAAGTGTTACATTGTATGCATATCCCGTTCAAGTTTACGTCATTTATTATATTCTGATAAACAGTTGTTCTTTGGTTTTCCGTCCTATAAACCGCCATTTTACCCTTTTCTGTTTAAATTTCAGGTTCTTTAATAGCTCTGGGTAATACGTCACATCCAGTTCAGCTTTTCTCAGAAAGACATGACCAACCATGGCGAGGCCTAGAGTTCAAGCGAAATAGAGGTATAGTTACTGTTTCAGTGTATGTAATAATTGTGCAATTCTAGGTTATGGGATGATAGTTCAGTTGTACCAGGCTATTTATCTTCCTTATTTATGATTCGATCATTTAACGTCAACATTTGTCCAATAATACAATTGAAAATATAACGAGATAAATGGTATGTTAGCGTGAGAAAATGAACAGTGTGGTATAACCAATAACCTTCAGAAAGTCAAATAGACTTAATAATTGACAATTATTTATAGTGTCAAATTTAAATAATAGCAGCGTCATTTGATAAGTTTTAACGAATTTGAAATATGTAAATGGAAGCCTATTGCAGAAGGTCACGTCTTTTGAATTTGCATTAAATATGTTATCATTCTAGATCTCTCCATTAGATTCACGTATTAGGCTTAAGGGTTTATGTAGGTGAAACTGTTGCATGTAGATGGAATAATTCAGTTTTAGATCCGTTCTGGATGCAAGCTATGTCAGGCATCACGTGCGGAGTTAGTGTAGAATCTTTACATTTGCAGGCAATGTAATGTCAACTTTACGCAGCATCCACGTTAACAATACGCTGAATGGTGTCTCTATCAATGGAAAGTTTGCAGAGATAAGTGGTGTTGTATCCAACTTCTCACAAGAACATGGGTTTATCTTCACCATTACAAAGGATAACTCTTCTTACTATGACATAAAGGTTGAAAATCTTGTAGCTGCCAACAGTACTAAAAGTGGAGTTCTCATCCGGTCAGAACAAGTACCAATGAACTATCCAAGGATCGAGATTCAGACCTGTTTAGTACAAGGAAACACTGAAAATGGGTTTAGTGTCGAAGCAAATGCCACAGTAATTATTTCAAACTGTCATATTGTGGATAATCATCTGAGTGGAGTGTACATAAACACTGGGGGAAAAACTCACCTCTTCTCATCAAAGCTGTCTCTGAACCGTCAATATGCTTTAAATGCTTACAGGCCCTATGAAGTCCTCCTTGAATCTTGTGATGTTACTGATCATAATTATGGCAGTTACACTTATTGGGGAGCATGGAATACGCGACAATATATAGAAATCTTTCTAGATCAATCATCATTCCTCAACGTGACCATGAAACGTAATCGATTCGTAAATAATACTGCAGACGGAATTCGTATATATAAAGTTTACTATAGTAGTAATGTGTATTTCTATACTTTAGAAGACAATACATTTCAGAATGGCAATAGAACACTATTAATTTTGGATCAGTCATACTCGTACGCAAACAGCATCGGACACATTACGATTCGTAATAATACTTTCGAGAATATCATTGATTCTGTGTTTCAATTAGCATATTTTGACATAGACAGAGTGTCTACCTTTTGGATAGTGAACAACACTTTCAAAAACAGCGTTACAGCAAACTTAATTGTCTTTACAGGAAATGTCGACGTTAGATACAATGGTAATATTACCATTTATGAAAACAAATTTCTAGACAATAATATTAAGTCAACAATCGTGTTGAATACTTACTACGATAATGTAACAATATCTGAAAATATATTCAAAAACATAGGATCTGAATGTGAAGTAGTGGGACCAGACTTCAAAAGTACCTTTTTCCTTGATGCCAAATTCAACTTCTGGGGTGAATCAAAAGGGGAGAGAATTGTAGAAAAGGTGTGTGGTTTTGAAAAGAACATGACAAAATCGTTCATTTACTATGTTCCATATTATACTGATGTTAACCTGCAAGCACAACTTGCACAGGAACAAGATACATTCAACCTAGATGGCGCCCTAGGAGGAGAAGTGACAGGAGTAGTCAATCTATTAAAGCAGATGTCACCATATAGAATTACTCGCTCGATTATGTTGAGGTAAATCCGTTTAACTTTCAATACAGTGTTTAGATTAATGTATAATAAATATTTTCTGTCGAACGATTTCATTCAGATATTTTCAGATTCTTTTGTTTTTATAAATAAACTTTATTTGAATTGAGACATGTGTGACGTTTTTAAATGGAAGCTAATTGAACTGCGTCATGTGGGAGACGTAGTGAATGACATTCTTTATCACTTGGTAAACCTATCATGTTCGTGCACTTAAATACCGTATCGAGTCAAGGCAAATTGTTTTTTGTTACTTTAGTCTTTCTAAGATATACATGTAATTTTTCTCCGAAGTGATATTTGCAATCTATTATTTCGTTTTGAAACTATATTATGAAATGTCAGTGCACTTTTCCCCCAGTGCCCGTGAAAAGTAGGACGAGCTTTAGTTTCACCAGTTCAAATTTTAACAATTTCTTTCAATATAATCCTTCGTTGAAATGTAGTGCTCCAACAAAGTGGGACCTGCTATACTCTTTTGATTAAGTAAATAGGAAAACTCTGAATTACAGGAACGATTCAAGACTCGTCATCGAGGATGGAGTGATACTTCAGTTTGAAAAAGATCGCGGAATTTATGCATTTGGTAAGTTTGCGAAATTGTTCCTGATCACAGATCATATGACAAAAGAAATGGGATATGCTACGTTTTCACAATTTCAAAAATGTATTGAAAAATTATTCCTCTTTAAACGGAAAGCATTTTAACAATATATATATATATATATATATATATATATATATATATATATATATATATATATATATATATATATCTGACACCAAGTCTAAATACAAATCAAACTAATCCCTTCTTTTCTTCTGCCGAATTGCTCAAAGTAAGACAATGTTGGAAACCTGGGAAAACTTGGAGTATTGGAATTTTTTGGAAGTTCGCATTGAATGTTTGAAGATGAATTAGCTCTTAAGATTTCATTGGTGATGGGAGATGAGGATATAACATACAGGTATCACTATAATTTACATGACATCTAATTTTACCTATTACATTCGAAGATAAGATACCCTTGACATTTATTTGACATTTATTTCATCTTTGCCTTTGTGCCCACCCACATGCGCCAAAAGTTCTGCATTAATTTTATCCGTTAGTAAAACATTTACTTCGCTTTCTCGTTACAATTCTAAGAGGAACAACCTGGACCCTAATTAAGGATATATTTCGTGCCAATCTTAATTCTATGCATTGTCTCGCTCAGGTTCCTTACACACAAGAGGGCTTGCCGAGTCAAGGATTGTATTAGAGGGAGCAAATGCATCTAGATGGTTTGGGATTATTCTTAATTCAACAGTGGCAGGTAAATTATTGATATTTTTATGACAGATGTTGCATTTAGTATCAACGTCGCTGATACTGTTAGACAATGTATCATTCCCTAATCGACGACATCTCTGGTTGAAACCAATTAGGTGTTGACAGTTTCTCCTCCAAGGTGATGATTCACTCGTTAGTTCTTCCGTTCTTTACCTCTTTCACTCCTACAGAGAGGTTAGTTTCACGATAGGTGTACCTTTCTGTGCGACGAATCACTCGGTGCTTATCCCTATCGTTACTCAAACTTAAAATATAAATGCGATCTGAAAGTAGTGTGGTGTTTTTGTAGTTCTTTAGAGGAGAAGTTGATGTCATGCAAAGCATATCAACATTTATTTTCACCGATGTTCTAGGCATTACGTCAAATCTGATAATTATATGTTAAGCCTTTCATGAGAATACTAGTGAGCTCATTGTTTGCATCCACCTGGGTCGGAGTTTACACCGTTATATCAATGTTATGATAATGGTCCACTAACACAATTTACTGGATATATGTGCGAGACTTGAATATGTAAAATTATAGAGATGAATAAATGGCGATTTTTGCTCTCAAATATAGTTAAGATGTGTTCACTATGTTCAAATAGTTTTTTCTCAGATGTGGATGACGATAGTTCACTTGGTCATTATTACTGTCATCATAATACCATATATTTGTGCTAATTATGCACTTGAGGTATGTTCCTTTCATTAATCGATTATTAGCGTCCATTTCGTAGTTATATAGGAGCCGCTCTAGTGATTGTACCTGTACTGGCCCTCATGTGGTCTTTACTTCAAGTAATATTGTCATGCAGTTGATACTAGAGCGTACTTTCCATACGTATGAATTAATATGCTTCACTGAAATTTTAAGTGCATGGTGTGGACTATAGAAAACCTAATTATGTTGCTGAACTGTTTTCGCCGCGGTCGGGTACTTACAGGTAAGTTTTCTATCTATAACTTACTCAAAGTTACTATGAGCGAGGCTTCTGTGACTTTACTTACACAGGCAATCAGTTGGCCTTTTGTACAGGTAACAATTATTAGAATTGATATTTTAGCGTCTTCTTCATAAGCATTAATAGCATCGATCCAAATCTCTGTCTTTATTGGCAGACACTTGCGCATTGTTATAGGTAATTATCATAGTGTGAAACCCTTCACGTCAACTCCGAAGTTCATATAACAGGATGCGTGCTGCACTAAATCTGTATATATTGTTTGTTCTGTTTTGTCTTACAGCTTTAGACCATGAGCAAGACCCGAACGGCAACCACTCAACATGGGAAACTTATTCCTGTTGTCAATCTACAAATACATGACAAACATGCATATTATGGACAGAAGTTAATGTGCGGAGAAATCGCAGAAGCGCAACTTCAGAGAAGAGTATGTCATCAGTTTTCACACTCGGGTTCAACACCATATCTCTTGCTGGATAACATGATAGAGAGTAAAGAAACAGTCTCCGTTACCATCTCGAATCTCAGAATTAAAGACCGGCAACATGGATTAATATCCTATACCCCGCCCCACCATCAAGGTCTACGCAACGGCTTTTCAGCCACGATGACCCTGTTCTCGACCGGTCTCTGCCTTATACCTGTGATCGTAATGGACCACGATCATAATCGATTATTCAGTATCAGTCACCAAAATAACGACCTTACTCAGTTTCACGAACCCATATTATTCAGGCATTCTTAATGGCCAATGTTAACCGCAATGTGCCGAAAGCCACTCCCTGCGTAAGATGCCCAGCTTAGTGCCTCAGTATCAGAGAAATATCTCTTCACTTTGTGCGCAAGCCTTTGACACACAAAGGGATCATGTACTTAGGGACTTCTTGGAAGTTACCGTATCAAACTCGGGACATTCTGCGAGTTAGTTAGGCACCATCCTCGACTCTCTTTTCCAGCTACTTCGCAGGCAGCACAAGTGACAAAACCTTTATCCAAAGACGAAGGAACCTGCTCACAAGTCCCTTACTGGTTTTTTTTTTCTTTACGCATCAATACTAAGCCAAAATCCGCAAACAAGACATGTCCCTAACTGTCGCAGCCAAAGCGGAGCTATTTTCGTGACTATTAATAAACGGATCTAAATGAAACATGCCACTGGAAAACAGTCTACCGACTCTACAACGGTTGAAAACCTCAGTTCTTCTGAACAAAAGTGGACTAAAGGCGGAGAGTTTCTGTCCACAAGAGATCCCACATAAAACATTATATCATCTTCCTACTGCCTTTATCACAGATCACGGCAGGAAGAAGGTTCTTGTTCTTCCCTGCTGATTGGGACAAGATATGACACGATGACCTATGGACCAGACAAGTGGTTCCCGAGGAATTCAAGGTAACATTTAGCGTGCCTATTCCTTTGTTAAGGTTATATCAGTCACAAACACACTATGAATTCAATCGCTCCCCTTGGATCACGATGAAAACACTACGATGTGTTCTAAATGTCGTCCACACGGAAGGCTGCACAATCAATGTTGACTTGGAAGATGCGTATATGTACGTAACCGTTCACACAGCTTCAACGAAGTTCCTACCAGTTCAGGACACTCCCAATAGGACTCAGAACCAGTAGGACTCAGAACCAGCATGAAATGGAATTCTCATTCTGTCCGACATCTCAAATGTGATGAGGTATCTCAGACTGCAAGTTGGAACGAAGTCCCCCGACCCGTCTGTTTTTATTGGCATTGTTTAACGTGGTATCTTCAGCGACAAGTCCACATCCACATTCGTCATGTTCCAGGCTGATTAAATGTATTAGTGATCACTTAATCCCTCGGTTGCCACTCAAATATGTGCCTGATGAGATCAACTAATGGTGGAGCTATTTGCGACTAGGTGGAATGCAAAGGCACATCATTTGCCTTACTAGTACCGGATAGGACGGCTTGTTTAGTCGATGCTCTTTCTATATACTGAAACGGCCTGGAAGCATTCGCTTACCTTCCAACACCTCTGATTTAGAAGGTGGTATAGAAGGCAAAAGAATCAAAGTGACTCCTCATCTTGATTGTTTTTCTCGAATGGGAAAATCGTGTTTCAACTACCCCATCAATCTCTGGTCAGAAATCTCCAGGAATCGAGAATGTCCTTGTTTGCTCAAGCAACCGCTTCGGCGGGTGTTTTGTTGCATTCTAGAGTGACTGAACCTTGATAGTGTCTTCATAGTATTAAACAAGCCCTCAAGTATAGACTGTTCTCACAACCAGTGCTCGAGAAATCACTCAAGCGAGATGTCTCTCCACTTTAAAAGTGTGCGAAAACAAATGGGATCTTCACACTGTTGTGTGCCCAAGAACAAAACATACCACTGCATGCATCTGTGTCTCAAATATCTAACTTCCTACTATGGCTCTTTGACGAGAAACAATTAACACCAAGCATAATCAAAAGCTTCCGTTTCACACGTATTACCCTCTGCATCATCATGAAAGAAAGGAAAAGGAATAAATCAAAGACCTATCCGATATTCACTTCATCTCAAGGTATTCTGCGGGAACCAGTTCGACCTTGGAAGTGTAAATTAAAACGGGCATAGCCGTAACATATGAAAACCACACCTCTTCTTACCCCTCACAGAGGGAAAAGACGACATATCAGCACAAAATTTTGTCCTGAAAATGTGCGTTAGTGCCTCCGCATATCGGTAAATAAGCCCAGACCAAACGTACCTCAGCCACTAAAGTTAGGGCAGTTTCAAGAAACACCGCATTTGAGCGAAACTGTTCTCTATCTGTCATTATCGATTCCTTTCCATGGAGATACGAGTTCACTTCTCCGTCATTATCTCAGAGATCTTTAATCCTCAAAGGCACACCTTGATCTAGTGGGACCTATAGCCGTATTGCAAAACGTTACATTCTCAGGCGGTTCAAATGCTTCATCAGGACGCGGGTAAACCAATTCTTTTCATTTGCAGGAAGGAACATATTTCGATTTCGAGGTTGCTCCTCTGACGAATAAAGTACGTTCTCCAGACGGGTTGTCTAGAAATTGTCTCACATTCTGAGCAGACCGCAGATTGTCTCTCTTTAGTAAGAGGACGTATCTTCTGCACCTCTTACCTATTCTCTTAAGGTATTATGATTGTATAACGTAGTTGACTAAGAAACAAGTTTTGTCTAGCAAAATGTTTCTTTAGTTGTACTTACCCGATGACGATATACATACACACAGAACCTCTCCGCATTTACATCAACATGGAGAGCGTCCCGTCTATTCTCTTAAAAACACCATCGCAACCTCTCCGCAGTTACATCAATACAGAGAGCGTCCATTGCGCTCCATTAGTAATTGAAATATTTATGATATGTTGCGCCAATCCATGTATCGGTGTCAGAACATTATATCTCTCACCTAAGTGGACAGATAACGT
>JAECUM010045003.1:0-13019 GCA_016617855.1 Megalonaias nervosa
ATCTGTCCATAACGAACTGGCGAATTTTTTTTTTTTTTTCGTGCTGGTGGTAAATCAGCAGCTTCCACAGACTGATCGATTTGGAACATTTTACAATATACTTTTCCTGTACAAGGTATTTTTCCGTCAGCCAGTCGCAGTAGCTCAACAATCGGCTCGCATACTTTAGTTATTGTTTCCACCGAGCTCCAAAACGTTCATTCAAAATCGTGCTTGTGACTGCCTCGTCTTTCGTTTTTAGAAACTGCAGCATTTAGCCACTTTTTGTACTCACGACTTATCACAGTTTCCTGCAGAGCATCCTTAACTGTACTCAAACGTTGCAGCATAATAAAGGGAGTAGCAAATCTTGTTTCGCCGGGCTTTAGAAGCTCTAGCTCAGAATGATTGCGAAAACATGCTTGGGAATATTGGTGAGTCGTGATGAATTTGACAATATCTTTAGAATCAGTAATTATGCTATCTATACATGGCATCTTCCTTATGTCTTCAAGATCCAGACAGTGAGTCGTGCATGGCGAGAAAACAATATTAGGATATTGCTGCTGTAACATCTTACGAGCTGCAACACATTTGATGCACTGTCCGTAATAACTTGTACCACACTTTCCATGCCATACGAGTCAATGTACTTTGATATCTCGCCAGCAATAAACGATCCGTCTTTGATTTCACCGGAAGTATCCAAAGCATTGAGAAAAATACAGCCGTCACCAGTAGCTGCAAGAAAGTTAACAAAGGACTTGTTCTTCACATTTGTCCAACTATCAGATATAAGCGTAACTCCATGCTTGACGGCTTCTTCCTTAAAAGAGGCCATAAATTGTTCCACTTGATGTACTTCCCCAGTTAGCATTTCAGTTGAAATTTTTATTCTGTTTGGTGCTTTATAGTGAGGACCACATTTTGCCACGGCAGTTATTGCATCCTTAAAATAAGTACAGTCATCAATAGCGAAAGGTATGCCGCTGGCATAAAACAAACGAGCGACAGCTTTGTCTGCATCCTTTTCGTAGCACTCGCGAACATAGAGGGTAACGACATCTGCTTCTCACTTGCCTCACTACTAACGGCTTTTGTGGCTTTATCCAGTGCGTCGAGTTTTCGTTTTTTCGCTTCCGCTTCTAGTCTCACTGACTGCTGCTTCTGTAAGGCCTGCTGCACTTCACATGGAACTTTTGAACATTTGCTGATGCCAAACTTTGGATCTCCAAGTAGGTGACCTCTTATACGTACAACACCACCGTGAAATTCTTTATTACAGTAAATGCAACTAACTTTGCTCAAAGTGACGTTATCTTTTTCATCTAGTACTAAAACATGTTTCCATTCTTCACTTTTTTCTTTCGTCATTTTAACGGCTATACACAAGAAATATTTATTTTAAATTCGTAATTTACTATAGACAGTCTTAATCGCTACTTGCCCGCTAATTGTGTATGTAAGGTTTCAGCACGAGCCAGTATCGTTATGTAGCCCAGGCAGCACGGCCTACAGCCCGAGCTGTCGCAGCAGGAAAATCGATTTTCCTAGAAACACTACGATTATTATGCGGAATATTGACCGAAAAGGCCTATAAACAGACGGTAAATTACTGGTTGGACATCACTGCGATAGACTGTCACCGCATGTGGTCGTTTTTTACCCCCGCGCAGACTGACCCCCGCCGTCACTTGGGACTGCGGCAAACATATTTTGCGCTTCAAACTTGGCTCTGAAGTTGGCCATCCCTCTACTACGAGTTCACGTTACTGCTATGCATAATCTGCGCCAGTATAATGATATTTGTTGCCAAACTTCAAAGGGACACTTGCGAGTTGCGACACTGGCACCGCTATAACTTGCATAACTTGCGACGAGCAACATTTTCGATGGACCGACAAACCGACCGTGGGAAAATGCCAAATTTTGATTTTCTTCCAAGAATTAGCGACTGAACGAGCAGCAACATTGTCAAGCGTGAGAAAATAAAAAAATTTGGACAGGATTTGGTCAAATTAGTATAAATAAATCAATAAATGAATAAAAACCGAAGTTTTTTGGAGAAAATAAAAAACGTAAGAAAACGTTCCGAAAAATAAAAAACGAAAAAAGTTTTTTTAGGAAAAAATAAAAAACGTAAAAAAACGTTTTTAACAACTGTGCTTTTGCACACCAGGGCCCAGTAACGTGGAACGAATTGCCCACTGAACTTGGACACAAAGACACAGTGATCTCATTCAAGAGCGCTTTTAAAACTCGCCTATTTCAACTGCAAGAACAGACTTAAAGACCTAATAATGTTTCCTTACCTTAAATATTTACAGCATGTTTTTCTGTTTTCTAATTTTGTGGTGTTTGTTTTAATTTTTGTAATCATATCATTACATATGTTTTTTAAGTGTTGTCAAATGTTGTAACGCGAATAGAGCTTCTAAAGATTAGGCGCTATACAAAGTCCTCTTTATTATTATTATTATTATTATTATTATTATTAAATATACAACACTTAAAGCTTTTATTGCAATACATATATGAACATGAATTACCTGATAGTCAATCAAGCAATCATCTGTTCGTTTCTTGAGGTTAAAAGAGATTTGTTCTTCATCGTTAATAGCTTATAGATAAATCATTTAACACGTCTGCAGATCAAAATGGGAATGTGCTTCTTTTTGTCACACTGAAGATGAAGTTCAGCTTTCAGCAGCTTTAATGTGAAATCTATGCAACAAAATTGAACTACTGTTTATTAATGTACTCGAATGGCCTAAAAGTACATAACATTTACAAAGATCACCAAGTCAGGCTACTTGTATTACTCCATATGAGTTCTTGTTTACATTCTTATTAAGGAAGAAGCCAACGCTGTTTTGAAAATAAAAAGAATTCGATATTTTCGATTACACTTTTTACAACTTACTTTAGTACAGTAAAAAAATCAAAGGAATAACTATTCAAACCTCTGCGTCAACACTCTGGTCTATTACTACATACATATTTAATACACTCGTTTCACATCTCGTCTTTTTCAAAATACCCAATTACAGAATGGGCGCTATCAAATCTACAAAGATGTATGAATGCATGCATGCATGCATGCATGTATGTATGTATGTATGTATGTATGTATGTATGTATGTATGTATGCATACATGCATGCGTATATATGTATGCATGCGTGTATGTATGCAATCGTTTGTTACGAGACTTTAGCACAATAGCATCAATATGGTGCCAACTAAAGGTATGGTTGAAATAATATAAATATGAAGAATTCCACAAGACCTTTTGGAACATAACCCTTCCAAACAAGCCAAACATACTGCAAAGTGATTTGTTCTGTAAAGAACAAACAAAACAACTTATAATGAACACTTTAGACGGTTTTGACGATGGGGTAAAGTCGTCTTTTGTAGTGGATGAAAACAGAGATCTAAGGAATAGATTATCAATATAGGAACTGAGACCACCTTATCCACTTGCATCTTCGAGCAGGAAAAACAAACTAGAACCACAGAGTTGCGAGCATGTGTTTTCAACCTTACTCCAAAAAGATGTACGTCTTTCATTTTTCTAATGTCATCTTTAGTCCTTCTTTTGAGTCTGTCTGTTTGTATGTCTGTCTGTCTGTATGTCTATATATATATATATATATATATATATATATATATATATATATATATATATATATATATATATATATATATATATAAAAGAAGAGAAGCCCAACTCATTCAAGCTAATTAAGAGAAAGTTCAAATGCAAAAATTCAAATATTAAGGCAGTGCGTATTGAGAATATTCACCATTTCATTATCGAATAGAACGATATTAATTATCTGTTTCCATTTAAACTTCTCTTTGTACGAGTATTTTGTAGACAAGTTATTGAACTGAAATTTTAAGCGTATCTAAGTGCGACTACTATTCTGGCAATATATTGGACTGACAAGTGACTTGACTGACGCTTTATACCAATACGTACGAGTACTATGAAGAAAAGTTATTAGACTCACTTATTAAACTTATCTTTGTAAGTGTATTTTCTTCACACGTTATTGGACTGACTTTCTTTTAGAAAACCTTTTTTTGTACCAAATTGTCGGTTCGTGAGAGGAAGCTAACAGAGGGACTCAATCATGCAGATACCTTCTATTTATTAACTATCTTAACAATAGTTTGAAACCTCGTCATGTGGGTTGAAAACATTATTTAAAATATACGGTAATTAGAGTATTGAATGCAAAATAGTGTCAACATTACTTACCTGAAATCAATCAATCAATCAAGAAAGCAAGCATCAATCAATCAATCAATCAATCAATCAATCATTATTCCGTAAGCATTAAAAAGGAATTATCCTGCTGTTTATAGATCCACTATTTAATCCCTTATTAAGGTATTAGACTTAACAAATATAGTACGAAAACAAATTATCAAATTCAGTGTAAACCTAGGCTCTGGCCTGCGTCCGCTGAGCTGTTTAACATTAACAGATAATCACGACTTACATATTATACATTAGAACGATATTTTATACCAAAGTACACCCGCTTCAACAAAGATTCTTACAAGGCACTTGAAAATACAAAGACACTAAGTCGGAATGAAAAGAACTATACAGTCATCTTTTAACTAATTATAAGGGCCTTGAAATGTTCTATTTAAGGAAAGTAATATGTTACTCCGGCAGTATTTGAATCATGGACATACCACTCCCGACATAGAAAGCTCTTGAAAAAAGCGCCTATAATTTCCTTAAGCAGCAACATATACCAGGTGAACAAAAGAACCAGATACCATCTATGTAACTTTAAGATAATTTTTTACTTGTCAAATAAAAAAGATTATTCCATGTTCGAAACGTCTGAAGAAATGCATATCAAAGATAGAAGGAAGAGATAAAGAAAAAGACTGAAATATATGGATGTATAACAACAGCAAGCCTGTCTTTCTTGCAAAATAAATTGTTAAATAGATAAATGAGTAGGTCCAGAGAGACAGACACACAGATAGGCCGACATACATACTTGCTAACATACAGACAGACATACAGACAGACAGACTCAAAAGAAGGACTAAAGATGACATTAGAAAAATGAAAGACGTACATCTTTTTGGAGTATGGTTGAAAACATGTGAATAGAATACCTATTTATCAACCACATGATCAAGTTTATTTTGACATAAAGATGACAGAGATAGCTCAATATGAACCACTTGCTCGCAACTCTGTGGTTCTAGTTTGTTTTTCCTGCTCGAAGATGCAAGTGGATAAGGTGGTCTCAGTTCCTATATTGGTAATCTATTCCTTGTTCTGTTTTCATCCAATACAAAAGACGACTTTACTCCATCGTCAAAGCCGTCTAAAGTGTTTATTATAAGTTGTTTTGGTTGTTCTTTACCGGCAATTGGAGCATTTTACCTCGTTATAGGAGAACTAAGTGCTCTCTCAAGGACGTGCAAGACGTGACACCCACTGCCTAGTCTTGGTGGTTGTCGACAGGTGGAAGAGAACCGTTGTTTGCAACATGGCATAGCCGTAGACTCCTTGAAAAGAAATCGATGCACAATAAAGAAAGTTTAAGGTTTTAATAGTTGCCGCACAACTTGTGATTTTCTCGCGATGGCCGTGCCTAAAATCAGCAGTGTAGTAAAAGGGGGTATTGAACCATCGTTCTTTTCTTCCAAGGAATCTCCTCGCTTTTTCAAGTATAACCAGAAAGAGAGAGTATATATGGTCGTTTTATCTTTAGAGTTGAGCACATGTATCAACTTCGTTCAGGAAACGAATTTTGTCTGCATAATTACGTTATCAGATAGAACATTCTGCTAAGATCAATATCTAATGAGAATATACAGTAGAATGCCATTTGTACGTGTAGAGTAGTAAAACGGTAAGCCTGGTGTTATGCGAAAGTACATGGAGCAGCAAGAACAATTAGGTGGCCTCTTTCTTCCAGAAAATAATTAATTAGCGAGCAAGACGTGGCCAAAAAACTTCAGCCCGTAATAGCAGCAATAACTGAGGTTGTTTTTGTGCAAGATAAAACTATGATAAACAAATTATGGACAAAAAATGTTAGGGAAGCTGTCTTAGCAATGTTATTACTGGCATTAAATACCAAGTAGAACAAAGAATAGATTTCAAAACAGCAGCTTAAGGAACTACAAATTTAACAGAGTATAAATCAGACGACGCGACAGCTGAGCCATAAGAGAGAAAGGTGAGAAACTAGTTGTAGGGTATGCCAGAAACCCGCAACTATCTTGCATGCTGAATGAACTGCCCTTATCAAAATTTGATTATGGAGAATTCAAAAAAGCAAGAAAGAACCTTGCCGAAGCCAACCGATTATTTACTTAAAAAGGGGGCTTAAAAATATAACAGGACTCAGAGAAGTTGTTATAAGAGATAAAGTGGTCAGATCGTCGATCGTGAAAATCATTGAAAGATTTAAAACTAAATCTAAAACAGGTACTGGCATCAAATCTTACAGTGTCCCACCCGAATGAATGTTATTGGTCGACAGCAAACAAAGGATCTGCGGTACGGAACTTGACAATGAGATCATTTAAATAAAGCATTAGTTACTCAGCAACTTCTACTTCGTAAAGCCTATTACACAGTTTTATACAATTATCTAATATAGCCATGTTTAAAACTCTTCGAATCGACTCCAAACTTGCTCAGGGAAGCAGTAGAATTAACCTAATATTGCCAGGTCCCAACCTCCTCGATTCCACTCGAAACATGCTCATGGAGGCAGCTGCAATTTTACAGTCACATATAGGACACCCATAGCGTTGTTGGATTATAATCGCAATGAGAGCGCAAATTTCAGCTCATGACTGGAACTTATTTCTTAATGTTACAGTAAGAAACAATACATTAGGTATCTTTTTTCGGCCAACGACGCAGGAACATTACTGATCATTCCAGGCGCTTATAACGTTGTCGACATAGCAGATGAAATAAAACAGTCACTGACAGATCGAGGTGACGTTGGTGACAACATGCTCATCGAACCAATTATTCAACTCATAAAAATGTACTTGACACTTTATAATGGATATAGAGTTGATTTTACTATCAATAGCAGCCTGAAAGATCTACTAGGAATAGATGACAAATTATTCTGCAAGCTGGCTTAGACATTTTTGAATGATCTTACCATCATCATCGACTCAGACAGGTTCCTCATACATTATTCTGCGGCCCAAGGGACATATGACGTGTGAGGTGGACATAGCCATCTTATTTATAGCCATCTCAAACGCCGAACCAGGACCGTTAATGGCAATCAAGCCTTCACCGCTATTTCTTTTTTTTTTATTTTGCCGATAATTAATGTCTGTAGCATTTCGGAAATGACGCGATCAATTCAGAAGTAATGTTACCTTAAATAACGAGCGCTTAACAGGTTATTTGCCTTTAAGAGCAAAGTCCGTTAAAGACATTGTGAATTAGCTGCATGTACGGACACTAAGCCAAATATCACTCTTGTCAAATGCGACGCTGCAGTAGGTGAGTCTTTTACAGAATATGAATACTTGGAGTACATGGACAAGGATTCGCAATCAAAATGAATAGGTCTAGAACGAGAAGTATTGGAATGAGGGGTGAACTAGTTTACTTGCTGCCTCATAAACTGTTCTTGAAGTAGGAGGATATTTGCAGCCAACTGCCTCTCTTCCTGCTAATTTAGCAAGTAAATAAAGACGTAGTATTGACAAACGATGGCTGGAGTTTATTTGACACAGGAATATAGAGATCAGCTTAATAACCAGACACTAGAAGATATCAGTAGCAATATGGCGGCATGAATTTAATTTACATGAGGGATGACCACAGCAGAAGTTCGGTAAGAACTATATTTTTGTACACTGATACTGACGCTGCCGCTTCAGACAAGAGAGTGTTTCCAACCGCCGTGTCGAATCTTTCTACTAATGGTAATGTTAGAGGTGGGGATTTTAGAGCCCATGCTACTCTTGGAACACGCGCTACCTACCAATCTGGTTTTGCAATCATTCTGTATCATTCAATATCCTACCGATGGTCATAAAAGTTCCATATTTGGTTTGTCAGCGCAATTGTTAACATCGTAGAGAATAGCTACGTTGCCTTGCAACGAGTTGTCAAGGCATGTTTTTAAAGCTTTTCACATGGCAGATCGAAATGCTAACCAGCTGTATACAGCCAGACATTTGTCAACTAAGGCGTGACTCAAATTGCCTTCAGAGTAAACAACAGACCATATCCCGAACACGTATTCGAGTGTAAGTTTACAACGCCAAAGATGAATTATACACGGGCTTGCCTCATTCTTCAAGAAACTATGCTAAAATATGAGGATGTCGATACAGAAACTCAAATATCTCTAAATGAATTTGCCAACCTGGATACTATGTACCACTGTGGGGGTCTTCAAGTATGAGGAACTTACAAAGGATTTTATGGCAGATGTTGAAGTCATGAGGGCTATAGCATCTGATGCAGCTGCAAACAACTATCGTATCTACGGTGTAATTACGTCAGACATATTAGCACTCTTGTTGCTCTTAAAGTCAAGATGACCGTGATCGTTTAGTTGCAATTAGTCCTACAATATCGTATAATAAGTTACATCTCAGTAAGACTTAGTGTTATTTTGACGCCATCGTAGTAATGATAGATTCTGGCTGCATTAAAGAAATTAATATGCTTTGCCCATAAAGCTTAATAACAACCAACTGCTCCTAGAACAACAGTTTCTGGCACGTTAAATTTAACGCAGCTGGGATTGAAAACAAAGGCTAAACTTTGAATTATCAGCCAAAACAATATCACGCATGGTCGGTGCTTTTCCAGCAATCGTACCTTTCTTGTAGTGTAGGGTCCAACAATATTATGTGCACTTAGTTCGCTTGGAATTGCTGTGGCCTCTGGATCGATATCGGGTGCCATTAAAAGTACATTAAGCGTCGGAGTCTAAACATTCTGCGTAGAAATGCTGTAGATCTTTCTTTCTCCTCTCTCTCTCTCTCTCTCTCTCTCTCTGGTTAAACGTTAAAAAGCGAGGAGACGCCTTGGAAGAAAGTACGGATGAGTTCATAGTCCATTTTAAATACTCTACATGCTTAAGGTGTATTGAGTGTCGTCAATGGTCACTCCTGTCTTATGCATTATCTTGGGCTCTTTGGTGTCAGCTTAGAATGAGCTGAGCGGCCAACACTATCTGGACAGGAAGAGACAAAACACATATTATCTAAGGGACATATTGTCATGGGGACCTAATGAGACAATTGCATACTGGCTAAAAGACTTGACTATGAATCTCAGCACGGATTATTCTAAGATGATACATGTAACTGGACATGAAGAGACAGAAACACGTTGACTAGGGGATATGAATGTGGGTCACAATTTGTTATTAAAGTTCCACACATGTAAATTCATGTCAAGTACCAAGCAAGACAGATGCCTGTACTACGCTATCACTTTTAGAAATCGAAATCATTTAATTGAAACATGGAAATTAAAAACTTAAAACATGAAAGAAGAAACCTATTACAAAGGTATCGTCAACAATTTCCCTATCTAATATTTCCTTCGAAATTTCAATACTCCTATCTATTTGCATCTCTAGTGTCCGTTTTCCGCGCCTTTTGTCCTTCTTATACAAAGATTCACAAACAGCTGTTTCTGCCGTAATTGTTTCCCATGATAAAGTATATTCAAATAGCACCTCTAGCAAGATAATGAATATTCATATAATACCTTTACCAAGATATGGAATATTTAAATAACACCATTCCCACGATAACATATATTTCGATAACGGTTTCCCATCTGTTTAAAAAAATATGGAATTTATTTACATATTAATAAGTCTGGAGAGGAACCAAAGCCTAAACGGAATTAAAATCTTACCCGTAGACTGTCAACTTTATTTATTTATTTAGTTTATTTTCACATCGTATACGAATATTTTTTGACGGCTCAGATGCTCGCCACCATTTCTGAGGGAACCAAAACACCAAGAAGAGACCTCCAAACTTTGGATAGGCGTCCATTTTACCATCGCGTATGCTAGAATTGGTGAAAGAATCATAGACCACGTAGCTGCGAAGCAAATATGTTGCCGTTTTGCTTTCCAGACAAGCTTTAAACCAAAAGTAACGTTTGACATGAAGATAAAGCAATATTTTTACATGAAACATTATTTGTTCCACTTTTCCCCACATAGACTTTCCTACTATGTTTTCCTTCCTAACCTTTCTCTCTGGATCTCTACAGTTCTCTTGTCGTTTATCAGTCCACCAATGCAATGCCATATAATCAAACAAAGGAGAGAGAGAGAGAGAGAGAGAGAGAGAGAGAGAGAGAGAGAGAGAGAGAGAGATTGGCTGGTTATGTGTTTCTAAACATCCATATATTTTGTTTGGAATTTTACTTTTTCTTTTTCCTCTGTTTTTCTTTCTTATTATTTAAGTAGAATTATGGAAAGTTAGAGTTTAGTAACAGCACATATTATTCTATGCGGATGCAAAAGAAAATATATAGTAAATACGTCTATAATAATAATAATAATAATAATAATAATGAGGACTTTGTATAGCGCCTAATCTTTAGAAGCTCTAAGCGCTTTACAACATTTGACAACACTTAAAAAACATATATAATGATATGATTACAAAATTAAAACAAACACCACGAAAGTAGAAACAGAAAATATGCTGTAAATATTTAAGGCAAGGATACATTATTAGGTCTTTTAAGTCTGTTCTTGCAGTTGAAATAGGTGAGTTTTAAGAGCGCTCTTGAATGAGATCACTGTGTCTTTGTGTCTAAGTGCAGTGGGCAATTCGTTCCACGTTGCTGGGCCCTGGTATGCAAAAGAGCGTTGTCCATATGATTTCATCTTCATAGTGGGAATAATGAGAATACGAGTGTCAGAAGAGGAGCGTAAGCATCTTGCAGGTGTGTACACATGGGTGAGGTCAGATAGGTATGTTGGACTGGAGCCCGTCAGTGAAACGTAGCACAGAGAACAAATTTTGTGTTTAATTCTGGATCGTATGGATAGCCAGTGTAGGGTAGAGAGCAGGGGAGAGGCGTGCTCTGATCGTGGTACTCTAAGGATGATTCGAGCAGCTGTATTTTGAACTTTTTGAAGTTTCTGAAGTAGATATTGAGACGAACCAGACAGAATTGAGTTACAATAGTCCAGTCTTGAAAGTACTAAGGAACACACAAGTGTTTTAGTGGCATCAACTGAAAAATACTTGCGAATGGAGCTGATGCGTCTCAGCTCAAGATATGCAACCTTGCATATGTTCATGACATGTTGGTGCAATGAGAGAGTATTGTCAAGAGTAACACCTAGGTTTCGTACTGACTGTGTGAATTTAATGTTGGTGTTGCTGATATTTATTGTCTGAGGTAAAGGATGTGAATGAGAAAGTCTTTGTGTTGTAATCAGAATGGCTTCAGTTTTATCATCATTCATCTGCAGCTTGTTACATGTCATCCGTGATTTCACATCGGAAATGCACCTCTCTACGCCTTGGATGGTAGCTTCAACTTCCGCTGGATGGCTAGATTTGTATATTTGGGTGTCATCAGCATACAATTGGTGAGATACTGGATGATGATCTATGACACTTGAGAGTGGCTGAGTGTATAGAATGAAGAGAACAGGTCCAAGAACAGACCCCTGTGGAACACCACAGCATAGTTCAACTGGGCTGGAGTGTTTTCCATTTGCGGACACAATTTGTGTCCTGTTGACCAAGTAGGACTTGAACCATAGTAAGGCCGTATCATGAATGCCAAATACATGCTGGAGACGGTGAAGTAATATATCATGGTCTATAGTGTCAAATGCTGCAGACAAGTCAAGGAGAGTGAGGACTGTAATCTTTCCGCCATCCAAAGCAGAGAGAAGGTCATTGACTACTTTCAGAAGAGTAGTTTCAGTACTGTGGCAAGGGCGATATGCAGACTGTACATTGCTAAAAAGACTGTTTGAATTCAGATGAGATACAAGTTGGGATAGAACAACTTTTTCTAAGATTTTGACATGAATGGGAGATTAGAAACTGGGCGGTAGTTCTTTAAATCATTATGGTCGAGTGTTGGTTTCTTCAGCAGAGGCTTTACAATGGCAGTTTTGTAAAATGATGGGAATTCGCCAGTTGAGAGAGAGGTATTAATGACATCAGTTAGTGAAGGCAGTATTGGATCCAAGCACTCTAGCAGCAGTGACGTCGGGATCGGATCCAGTTCACATGACTTTGGTGCACTCTTCTTCACGATTGTACGTACTAAATCCATAGAGACAGGTTCAAATGCTGCTAACGGTTGCCGCTGAAATTCTGTATCGCAACTGTATGGTGACGACGAGTCAACTGAAATTGTGTTGTCAAGTTTATCTCTGATGGTTTGTACTTTTTCATGGAAGAAATTTGCAAACAGGTCCGGAAGTTCGACTAGAGAGAAGGTAGCTGGAAGTGGTGTACATTTGTTCCTTGACATCAGCTTGTTAGTAATCTCAAATAGCTCTTTGCAGCTGCAACTTTCCATGATTTTAGTACTGTAGTGGGCTGATTTCGCTGCATGGACTATGTTTGTGACATTCTTCTTAGCGGCATCATAGATCTGCTTATGAATAGTGAGTCTGGTGGAAAGCCAAAGCCTCTCAGCTTTACGGCGGTCTCTTTAAGCAGTGCGAAGCTGGTCCCTAACACTGCTATACCACGGAGAACACTTCTGAATTGCTACTCTGCACTTGGTTGCTGGGGTATGTTTGTCGAGCAATGAACGCAGGCAGTTATCAAGTTGTTCTGCTGTAGTGGGTAAGCTAGTTGTTAGGTTTGCTTGGATGTCATGCATTAGTTTGGTTCTGTTTATCATACGGAGGTTTCCCTTAGTAGCGAATAAAGGTGGGCGTTAAATTATTTTGCGTCAGGTAATTATGGACTCTTTTCGTCAAGCGTTTAAAACCTTCATAAAATTTACATTATCAATTTTGGTGTCACAAATTGGTTTAA